>PVIU01010863.1:0-67769 GCA_004026605.1 Ondatra zibethicus | reverse complement strand
ATGGGGTGTGGGGTATGGAGATATGGGGGTATGGGGGTGTGGGGGTATGAAGGTATGAAGGTATAGGGGTGTGGAGTATGGGGTATGGAGGTATGAAGGTATAGGGGTGTGGGGTATGGAGGTATGGGGGTGTGAGGGTATGGAGGTATGGAGGTGTGGGGATATGGGGATGTGGAAGTATGGGGCATGGGAGTCTGAACTCTATTTGAGTCATGGCAACTTTGAGGTTCCTACAGGAAAACAAAGACAAGAACTGCAAGAGACATATGAAAGTCTAGAAATTAGGCAAGACACACTAACTAGAGTTATGACCATGATGTTTGCAGGAGAGGCCAGAACCAGAAGGATGAGGACCCTGGACCTAGCATATAACTGCACAAAGTGTTCAGGTCCTGAGGGCTCTAGGCTAAGTGTGCTCAGAGGATTGCAATCCATTCCAAGATCTGTTTGCTGTACCATGTACCCTGGCCCAGGGCTGTGCCAATCAGGTTATGACAAGTCTTTTACTATTCCTTACAAGGATGCCAGTGGGCAAGGGGTACATCGGTGAAAGCCGAGGAGCTGGGAGAAAAGGACAGCCCAGGAAGCTGGAGATGGCCTTGGGAGTTCTATGCTCAAATTCCAGAAAGGCCAGAGGTGATGGACATTCTTGGTTGCCAACTTGACAAGCCAAGCCAATGAGACTGCTGGTGCTGGAAACTCGAGCGAGATGAGGGCAGCTGCAGAGGAGACAGAGGGCGGGGAAAAGCCTCACTGTAGCAAGTCGAGATGGAATTATGTCTGCTGGGGTTTGTGAGGAAGCAGCCAGCACAGATGAGAGACAAAACTCTGTGTCAGAAAGTGCAGTTGTTAGCATACACACGCAGGACAAGAGAAGATGGGATCGGAATCACCCAAGAGGTGACAGGGACTCGGTTTGCAGCTACTGACACCCCTTTCCTGCCAGTAGTTCTGTTTCTCCACCCTATGCCTAGAGATTCCTATCATCATTTCCTCCCAGATCTCCTGCTCTGCCCTATTGTCAGGGTGACACCCTTTGTACTGGCTTTCCGCCCAGCAGCTCACGCCCATACACGCAATGCTCGTGTGGGCACGGAGGGGAGGTACACAGTAAACTGGTTTTCCATTCCATCCTCCCCAAGGGAACCACCCAGGAAGACAATTTCCCTCAAATAAAACTCTTAGGATTTTTTCCCCCTCTAACTCCAGCCAGAAGAAATGCAGTGGGGCCCAGTGGCATGCCATGGTGGGACAGAGCTAACCCCTAGGGAGCAGCACAGTGTGCTACTGCATTAGACTTTCTGCCCAGTGCTTCCATGGCAGAGCAAACAGGGCCAGTCTCCAGCAAACTGTCCATCCAGGCATATCAGCATGCTGAACTCTTGGCCAGCCCTCCTAGCCTAATCAGTGACTACAAGCAAAGTTCAGTAAGAGACTGAAAATAAGGCGGGGACTGCTGCGATGGCTGTATGGGCAAAGGGGCTTGCCACCAAGCCTGACCACCCAATCCAGTCCCCAGGACCTACAAGAGAAAAGGAAAGAACTGACTCTCGCAGGCTGTCTTCTGATCTTTACATGCGTCCTGTGGCACATTTGGGTACATACATGAGAAATAAAACACTATACAAACAAAAATTTTAAAAAGAGATAAAGAGTGACAGAGGAAGGTATGCAACACTGATCTCTGTCCTCTGGGTGCATGCACCCAGCATGTACATGTGTAAACATACAAAGGCATCCCTCACATACAAAATGGTCATTTTCCTCCAGAGAGTCCACATTTACACACACACACATGCATGCATGCATGCACATGCACACCTGTGTGTGTATAACTTGCTTCACATTTATCTTGATGACCTGTGGATCTAAGAGTTTTTCAGTGTCTGACGCAGGGTTTCCTAAATGAATTATGGAGGCATTACTTCTCCTCTCATTCTTTCCCTTACAATCATCCTTGGAACGAGAAGAGCGACCAGGAAATGATCTGCTGAGGCTTGGAGATGCCGCACCCGGAACTTTCTGAGACAAAGGAGCCTATATCCCTTCACTATACTTTCTAGTTTTGTTTCTGTATTTTGAGGCAGGGTATCATTAGGTAGCTCCTGGTGACCTGGAGTACTCTCTGTAGATCAGACTGTCCTCAGACTCACAGAGATCTGCCTGTGCCCTTCACTACATTGTCAACACATGAACACAAGTGGACTGCTTTCTTATGAGTTCTATGTTCCCTGCTGCTCCTAAATCCCTTACAAGTTTAACCCAACACTTGACCTATCTCTCTTGGCCCAAAGACTTGGCCTTTTGGCATATTCAACATTAGTTGTAAATGATGTCTGGGTTTTTGCTTTGCTCTGCTTCCTGAAATATCGCTCAAGGAGCTCGAATGAGGCTGTCCCTGCAAGTGTTTTCCCACCTTTGTATAAGACACTGCTTGCAGCTGTTATTCTCCCAGGTGCTAGCCATCCACTGAATAGTCTAGACAGAGAAAAGGGGGCATACAGAGACAGAGGCCTGGATGAATCCAGGTGTAATGCGGGAACAATGAGACAGTCTGGTCAAATCAGAGTGCAGCCCTCAGGTTCCACAGGGATATATCACATACGGGGAGGTCTCAAATGCTCAGGATGCTCATTTCCTTTGTATAAGATCACATAGTATTCACCCACCACCTATGCAATCCTCCCAGGTAGTTTAGATGAGTTTAGGTTGCTGATACTACCTAATGTAAATACTAGGTAAAAAGTTGTTACATCACATTGCTTAGGGAATAATAAGCAAAGCTGGTACATGTTCAGTAGAGGTGCATTTTTAAAGATTGTGTGTGTGCGTGCACACACGTGTGTGTGAATGCACACGTGCACGCATGTGCTTAAGTGCAGTACATAAGGATGTCAGAGGCATCAGACCCCTTCAAGCTGGAGGTACAGGCAGTTATGAGGGGCCTGACATGCCTGCTAAGAACTGAACTCAATTCCTCTGCAAGAGCAATACACTGTAACTGTTGTGTCGTCTCTCCAGCTCCCAGGTGCATTACACACTGTAACTGTTGTGTCATCTCTCCAGCTCCCAGGAGCATTAAAAAAAAAAATTTTCAACCAGCAATCAGTTAAATTTTCAGATACAGAATCTGTAAATATGGGTGAAGGACCAACTACATTTGATTAAGCACATTTGAAATAGTTCAATAACCATTAATAATATTTCATGACATGCACAGAATTCCAAGCAAGGTAAAGCCTTCATAATATGTAATATTTGTTGATAAATGCATACTTTAGGGGCTGGTGAGATGCTTCAGTAGCTATGATTGCTTGTTGCTCTTCCAGAGGAACCGAGATCAGTTTCCAGCACCCACATCAGAAGGCTTACCATCTATAATTCCATCTTCAGTGGATCTTATACATCATATGACCTCCACTAGCACGCACGCACGCCTGTACATACGCACACACAAATAAAATAAAAATAAATCTTAAAAGAAATGCATACTACAGCCGGACAGTGGTGGCGCACGCCTTTAATCCCAGCACTCGGGAGGCAGAGGCAGGCGGATCTCTGTGAGTTCGAGGCCAGCCTGGTCTACAAGAGCTAGTTGCAGGACAGGCTCCAAAGCTACAGAGAAACCCTGTCTTGAAAAACAAAAACAAAGAAAAACAAGCATACTTTTTAAATTGGTAGTGGTGAAGTGAACTAGAAACTATCTGTGCTATTGCCACATGGCGGAGCATTTTATCTGGGGAATAGTATCTGCTCTTCAATAAACTTATGCTTTTTGCTAAGAGGAAATAGTCTGGAATTAAGAAAATTTTTGTTGTGTGACTGTGTGTGGAGGCTAAGGGTCTTCCTCTATTGCTTTCCACCTTATTTCTTGAGACTGGGGTTCTCACTGAACCTGGAACTTACCACTTTAGCTAGACTGGCCTGCCAGCCAGTTCCTAGGAATCCCCGTTCTCTGTGTATCCCTGGCTATCCTGGAACTCACTCTGTAGACCAGGCTGGCCTCAAATGCAGAGACCCGCCTGCCTCTGCTTCCTGAGTGCTAGGACTAAAGGCGTGCACCCCCACTGCCCAACTCTTTGGGATAGTTTTATATGTACAAAATCTCCCAGTGAGAAAAATCCTCAAATAATGTTGTTGCTGAACCAAGGCAGTCTTGTCTGTTGTGTGGTGTGCCAACTGTTGAAATGACTTTTACAAAAAGAGAGTTTAGGTGCTGGAGAGACAGCTTAACAGCCAAGAGAGCCTGTTGCTTTTCCAGAGGACACAAGGGTTCAGATCCCAGCTCTCATTTGCCTCTGACTCTAGCTCCAGGGGATGTGACATCCTCTTCTGGTCACACAGGCACCTGCATACACATGACATACACAGACCTATGCAAAAAATAAACGTTTAGCCCCTCTGCTCCTCCCGTGTGTGTGTGTGTGTGTGTGTGTGTGTGTGTGTGTGTGTGTGTGTGTGTGCCAAGTGGCCACACATGGAGACCAGGTAGCAAATTTCAAGTTTGCAGGAACAGGATAGGGGTTGGGGGTGGTGACAGGCTAAGGATGGGGAAGGTGACTTGAGTTAGAGGTCACCAATGCTCTGCATACACAGACTGCCTCAGTTTACCACCAAGTCCTACAGAGGAGTGCTATCTACACCTCTCAGGTGGGTGGGTTGGTTTTTTTGTTTGTTTGTTTGTTTGTTTTGCTTTGGTTTGGTTTGGTTTTGTGGAGTTTGTTTTTGTTTGTTTCTCAGGGCAGGATTTTTCTGTATAGCCCTGGCTGTCCCAAATCTCCACCTGTAGACCAGGTTGGCCTCAAACACAGAGATCAGCCTGCCTCTGCCTCCTGAGTGCTGGATCAAACGTGTGCGCCACCGCCGCATGGCAGGTGGGTGGTTTTCAAAGGTCAACTAAAAGCAGATGAAAAGGGTTGAAAGAACTTTCTCTAGTTCCCCTCCCACTTCCACTAGCATGTGTGTGCGCACATGTGCCCATAATGAATAAAATAATTAAACGCAATAAAAAAATTTAAAAATAAGCCAAAAGAAAAAAAGGTACCAAGACCTAAATAGGCAATACACAAAAAGGAAACAGAGGACAAGAATGATAGAGCTACAAATCAAAACTGAAATAAGATTTTATACCTCTATAATAAAACAATTCAAAGAAAGAAACAAACAAAAATTGCTGTTGAAAATTCTTATACGCTGCTCGTGAGAGCATCACTTAGTATTGCCAGCTTAAGAATATTTGTCAGTGCAGTCTCTGCTGCTGAACGACAGGAGTGCATCCTGACAACTGCATTGTTGACGTCATTGCTGTGCAAACACACAGTGAGCTTATACAAGCCTGGATGGCATAAGTCAATCTTTTGATATGGCCCTTTGATATGATCAGGATGAGTTAAGCAGTAAAGAGGGGATGGATGATGTTAAAGGTAGTATACCACGGCATATTGTTGGGCAGTAAAATGTTCTATGTAAGTGGAAGGGGCATCCTCTAAATGAACAATGAGAAGTATTATATCATGAACACGTAAATAGTTATTTGTCGTCAAGCATCATGTGCTGGCTGTGCTATGCTATCACATGGCTGGCCACCCAGCAGGCTTGCTCATAGCAGCACCTCAGAAACTTGGACTCTGTTGTGCTATAGCACCAGGGCACAAGATCACTAGACCATCGGAACTTTCCAGCTCCACCACAATCTGGTAGAAACACTTTCTTGTACACTACCTGTCATTGACAGAAGCATCCTTATGCAGCACACGGCTATATTTTACAATATCCAAGGTGAACATACTGTCTCACCCAGAAAGTCCAGTCTAGACTCACTCTGGCTACTAGGAGCTTGTGGGCTACTTAAAGTAAAAATGTAAATGTAGATTAGGAATGTAGCTCAGTGGTGGTAATCGTGAGTGCCTCGTAAGTGTGGGGCTCTGAGTTCAGCCCCTAGCAGGAAAATTAAAACAAAAATTCAGTTTTTCAATGGAGTAGTCACATTCTATGTGTTCAATATCCATATATGGCTGGAGGCAAGGCCACTGGGGTCAAGCTGCTGTACAGCAGAAGGCTTTTATCACCATAGTGAGTTCTACTGGACAGCCCTTCCCAGGAGAAACTGTTGCACTTGGAGTCATGGTTTATTTTAGCATCACTGGTGATTGCATAGAATCCCCCCAAAAAACCCACTAGCTCATTCATAGATACTTGCATAAAATACTATACAGAACTAAAACATTATTACTGCACATAGCAAATTATGAACACTATGCAGCCATTTTTAAGGGTTCAAAAACAAGACAAACTAAAGAATGAATTGGTTAGAGAGGCATACAAAATGGCAAAATAATGAGGGTATATGTAGTTTGATTGATCCCTATCAACACACACACAGGGAGGGGGAAGAGGGAGAGAGAGACAGAGATAGTGAGATCCCAGCACATCAAAGGAGCCAAACAAATAGATAAAAAAAGATAGACAAATAGACAAAGCAATGTTAATATCAAGACCAATCTAGTTAACAAAGAAGAGACAATCTGAACTTCAAAGGTATTTGTAATTCTTCATTTCTTTCTTTTTTAATTTTTATTAGTTATTTACTTATTTACTGTTTGTTTTGCAAGACAGGGTTTCTTTGCATAGTCCTGCTGTTATGAAACTCACTCTGTAGACCAGGCTGGCCTCGAACTCAGAGATCCAGCTGCCTCTGCCTCCTGAGTTCTGGGATTAAAGGCATGAGCCACCATCGCCCGGCTATTTCTCTGTTTCCTAAGTTGGCTCACAGGTACTCACTGTACTCATTATAACTAATTCTGTGCATTGTCTGAATTTT
This sequence comes from Ondatra zibethicus, assembly GCA_004026605.1. Lineage (NCBI taxonomy): Eukaryota > Metazoa > Chordata > Mammalia > Rodentia > Cricetidae > Ondatra > Ondatra zibethicus. The sequence goes on along the minus strand of PVIU01010863.1, from coordinate 60,949 downwards.
GCATAAGTGAAGTCTCTCTTCTTAAAAAGGTCACTGTGACTGCAGTGTAAATAATAAGTCTAAAGAAAGGAAGGAATATAAGCTGTGTGTGTGCTGTGCTCACTACTTAGGTGTGGGAACAAGAGTATTCTGAGTCAAAGCCAGCCCGGGAAACAGGGAGACCTGGAGAGGAGGAGGTGGAAGGAGAAGAGGGAGGGAGAGGAGAGGAGTAGAAAGAGGGAAAGAGTGGGGATGGGAGGAGATAGTGCAGGGGTTGAGAGACATCTTAGGAGACAATAATTTTATCCAGACAAGATCAAGAAGGCAGTACTATCTGGGCATGGTGGTGTAGGTATTTACTTCCAGCACTCAGGAGGCAGAAGCCGGAGGATACCTGAGTTTGAGGCAAGCTTAGTCTACATAGCATGTTCCAGGCCAGCCAGAGCTACATAGTGAGACCCTGTCATGGGGTCGCAGCTCTAGAGGTGGAACTGGATGGATATGGGATACACACTGGTAGTGATGCTGCACAAGATGTTTGCCTGATGTGATGTGGAGCACGAAGAAAGAGCTTCAAAGTCAGACTGGGAACTTTGGGGAGAGCTTTCCAGGGAGACAAATGACTACCACATCTTGTCCAACTTGGAATTTGTCAAGTGACAATGCCAGGGGGAGAAGAATTCTAGTTGGAGTGTGCTAGTTTGCTTTCGGCTCCTGGGATAAAACAGCGACCAAAAGCGACTCAGGGAGGAAAGGGTTTGTGCTATTCCCAACCACAGCCCATCGTTGATGGCAGTCAGTGAGGGAATGCGAACAGGAGCAGAGGCAGGAACCGTGGAGGAAACTTAAGGATTCACTTGGCCTCCAGGCTTACTTAGCCTTCTTTCTTGATTTCCTTTTTATGTGTAGGGGTGTTTTGCCTTCGAGTATGTCTGTGTAGGTGTGCATTCCATGCTTGTGGAGGCCAGAAGAGGGTATCAGATCTCCTGGAACTGGAGTTACAGACTATCGTGAGCTGCTGGGAACTGAACCCTAGTCCTCCAAAAGAGCAGCCAGCACTCTGAACAGCTGAGCCATCTCTCCAGCCTTTCACCTTATTTTCTTACACAACCTATGACCACCTGCCCAACCCTATCATGTGTAAGCTGGGCCCTCTCACATCAATTGTTAACCATGAAAATACCCCTCAGTCATGCCAATGGACCAAGCTATGGGAAGGGGATTTCTCAGTGGAGGTTCCCTTTTCTCAGATGTCTCTAGTCTGTGTCACACTGACACGATTAACCAGCACATGGAGGTGGCGATTTATGCACACTATCTTAAGGCAGCAGGACTCAGCTTAGCTAGAAACTGAAGGCTGAACATGGCTGGAACTAACCAGAGGGAATGGGGGGAGGGGGCGATTGTGCCCACTGAGGAACTGAAACACAAGACCTGAAAGATTCATGGGCACTGCCTTCATTTTTCTTCCCCTCTGCCAGGAAGAAAGGAAGCTCCTTGTGAGAAACAGGATAATGGACCAAGGATACAGCCCCATCAGCACAGCCCTTGTCAGCATGAGGACCTGAGTTTAACCTCCAGTGCCCAAATAAAAAGCTACTAGGTGTGGCAGCTCACACTTGGAATCCCAGGACTGAGGAAGTGGAGATGGGAGGGTCCCTGGGGCTTGCTGGCCAACCAGCCTAGCCTACTCTACCAGTCCTAAGTCCCAGTGAGAGGTTCTGCCTGAAAAACAAGGCAGATGGTTCCTGAGCTACGCACTGTATGAGAGGTCGTCTTCTGCCTCCACGCACAGGTGCCCGCACCCACACCCCAGAAAGGAAAGGAAAACAGGATCAAGCATGTCCTTGGTATTGTGGAGATCAGGTAGAAGAGAGCCCTGATTGAGCTCTGCAAATGGTTCATGTATGAGCCCCTGAGGTAGGGTGAGGTTAGGGGAGCACCTCATTTCTTGAATTAAATAAGTTAACTCCCTACTCTTACAAATCTCACCTACAGTCACCAAGACAGAAACTTTATTGAAATATAGAAAAGTTGGACTGAAGATAAAAAGAAAAGAAGGGCAAATAACAGGAGCTAAACCCGGAGAGTTTTGACCTGTGGGAAAACAATGCCTGGGTTCCACTGGAGACCACAGTCTTTGCTCCCGTTCAGGAATGCTGCTGGGCTGGCTTTGCTAGGCTGCCGAAGCCAGGGTTTTAATTCTTCCTTTGATTCTTAAGTGGATGTTCTCTAAAGCAAATAAACCTCCCAGAGCAATAGCCATGTTACTGTTTTCTTCCTTTCTTGGAACAAAAAGTGAAAACGTTACTAAATAAAGCACACAGGAGAAGGTGACTGGGTCCACTCTTCCCCACGCATGCCATTCTGCTATTTCCCTGCGATGTCTAGCTAGCCTTCTCACTTTAGCTTTCTCTCTTCTTTGTTCCACAAAGGATGATTCATCAGATAGAAGTGAAACTGTGTTCGTAGCCCAAATGAAAACCAAGAAAGATTTGGCAGTATCTCACCCTGAAAGGGAAGGAAAAAATAAATTTCTCTTTTTAGGACTAAAAAAAAAAAAAAGAAAAGAATAGAAAAGTAAGTGGGTTGGAGAGATGGTTCAGGGGTTAAGAGCACTGGCTGCTCTTCTAGAGGTCCTAAATTGAATTCCCAGCACCCACATGGTGGCTCACAACCATCTGTAGTGAGATCTGGTGCCCTCTTCTGGCCTGCAGGCATACATGAAGCAGAACACTGTATATATACATAATAAATAAATCTTTTTTTAAAAAAAGTATTTCCTAAAACCCCTTAATTTAAAAACCTGGAGATGCTTCTCAGTGGTGAGTGATTGCCCAGCAAGTCCAAGTCCCTGAGTCGGAGATCACATGGATTTCTTAAAGAATACAGGCAGCACCTGGAGATCTGGCCATGGTGGTAAATGCCTATAATTCCATCCCTCAGGAACTGAAGCAGGAGAATTGAAAGGTTTGAGGGCTGGGCTACAGGGAAAAGGTCTGTCTCACAAAACAGTATCAGAAGAAAAGAAGCATAGAGATTTAAAAAAAAAAAGCCAATATTTGAAATCCACTCAATCTGGCTTTACCATTTAGAGGTGTATACAGTTACTTAATCGCCAAGTCCATTTCCTCTTTTAAAAAGGGATGTTCCTATTAAACACAAAATATCATGAGTAAAATGATTCCTACACCAACTATATCACAGGCTTTGCTCAGCAGTCTGTGGTCATTTATTCCCCATTAACCCTATGCCAGAAGTGGGTTTGTCACTGTTCCCACGTCTTAGTTAGGGTTTCTATCGCCATGAAGAGACAACATGACCATGGCAACTCTTATAAAGGAAAACATTTTTTAAATTTATTTATTATGTATACAGTGTTCTGTCTGCATGTATGCCTGCAGGCCAGAAGAGGGAACCAGATCTCATTACAGATGGTTGTGAGCCACCATGCGGTTGCTGGGAATTGAACTCAGGACCACTGAAGAACAGTCAGTGCTCTTAACCACTGAGCCATCTCTCCAGCCCTAAAGGAAAACATTTAATTGAGGTGAAGGCTTAGAGTTTCAGAGGTTTAGGCTATTATCATGGCAGGGAGCATGGCATGCACAGGCAGACATGGAAGTGCTAAGATTCCTACATCTCGACTCACCTGTGAGTCAGACCACTTCCTGTCGCCTGCAAGTCAAGATGTAGGGTACTCTGAATAGTTTAGGTTTCCGGATGCTGCTTCTCCAAGCTTTGACGGTCAGACGGAACACTGTTATCATGAAGCTTAGGCATGCGTGCGTTGCTGTTAAGTTTTCCCATTCATCTGATATAGGTGGAAAATAAGGATGGCCAGTCAGTGTTCACACAAGGAACACACAGCAGAAGCGTCAGTTAAGAGTAGTGACTGTGAGATCAAAAAGCATCCTCCCCACCTTTACAGCGATCAGAAGAAACTGTCAATTTAGCAAAAGACAAAGCTGGCAATAAATCAGTAGGTATTTCCTTAAAAACAAACACAACCCACCTCTCCAATTGGAACAAAGTCCTTCAGCCTGGTGATTTCCGTGTGAGCCAAGTTTCGTTATCAAGCCGTTTTATGAAGTCCCATAACTATAAAATCATTTCTGGAACTCAAGGTTATGGTGCCTCAGCAGCAACAAAGTTTATGCCCTCTTTGATGGAATTGTTTAACGATGCCCTTGAGCTGCCCATCAGACCCACAAGTAACAGCTGGAGAGAAATGCCCTGTTTGGGACTGACACTTGACTTTGGAAGGAACATGCAGTTTGCAAAAGTGACATCCAAGGTGGCAAAGCCTAAGAATCATTATTGCTAAATATATACTTTTTAAATCGTGTAATACGGGGACTCATGGGACTGTACAAAGAATATTCCTGAATGGTCCCCGTGCGTTCTGAATCTATCAGAGATGAATGATTCTGTGTGGTGGAGCCAGGATGAGCGTCCAGCTTTTCAAAGCAGCTGCTCATATCCTATACATCATGGATGTATCTGTCTGGCAGCTACAGCATTCCATGAGCGTTGTTGGCTGAGCATAACGGCGCAGCATGAAACCACGGGAACCTGGCTGCTCACTTCAGTAGCCAACCTGACCAAAGCTCCAAGAGGAGCTATGCCTTCCCTATGGACAAGATTCCAAAATCCAGGGGTGTAAGTCAGCTTTCCTCCACTGTGACAGAATAAGTGAGATCTCAATTAGAGAAAAGATTCATATCAGCTCACAGTTCCGAAGTTTCAGTCTATGGCCGTTGCATCCTGTTGTTTTAGGTTGGTGGCTGTGTAGATAGGAAATCGCGGTGGAGCGCTTGCTTCCTTCCACAATTGCTGAAAAGCAAGAGTCCCACAATTCCCTTTGAGAACACACCCCCACCGACCTAAGACCGCCCACTAGACGGTACATCTTAAAGATCCCATCACACTCCAGTAGCCCCACAGGCTGGATCAAACCCAGGTACTGGGCAAGCACTCCATTGACCTACACCACCTGCGTTCCCTCTACAGCAAATCCTTGAACACAAGACTCCGACTCAGTTCATGATCTACTTATACTTTAAGAACCTTGAAGGACCCCAGGACCCGCTAGGGGGCGTATTCCTCTTCTCACTCGCTTCAGGGCTCCCTTTCTCTGGGTGAATGGGCAGAGCCTGGTTCCGGGCCTTTAAATCTTTCCATATCCTTTCTCCTTTTCTCTCATTCTACGCTCCCTGTCTGTCCACATTTCTTTTCTATTTGATGTTTAAAACGTCGATCCTGGGTGTTTCCTTACATATGTGCGATACAGGAAGTATCTTATAGATGTTAATTTTTTGTTTGTTTGTTTTTCGAGACAGGGTTTCACTGTAGCTTTGGAGCCTGTCCTGGAACTAGCTCTTGAAGACCAGGCTGGCCTTAAACTCACAGAGATCCGCCTGCCTCTGCCTCCCAAGTGTTAGGATTAAAAGCGTGAGCCACCACAACTGGTGCTTATGTGTCATAGTCAAAAATTTTACCACCTGTCTCCATTCCTCCTGCCAACTTGCCAAAGAGCTGAGCGTCCTGTAAAACCAAGAATAATTGTGGTACTTAGGGCCAAAAGGCAGTAATAGAATGGACTGGCCCTCTTTCCTAGCTGTGTGGCCTTGGACAGATCACTTAACCTTTCTGAACTTTAGTATCTCCAATCATAAATAATGCCAGCACTACCTACCAGAGTGGCTATGTGAGTCAAAAGCAAACAAACAAACAAGCAACCCCCCCCAAAAGAGGTGTGAAATGTAAGATGTTTTATAAATTACAAGGCAACAAGAAAATACAAGTGAAGGCCCTTCCTAATTTATTTAAACAGGGGCTAACATTTGCTGAGAGCATTGGAAGAAATAAAGGCCAGCAGTAAGCCATGAGTTTCCACAGCAACACTTTAGGAATCTGTCGCGGTGGTTCAGATCGCCACACACGCCCCCCCACCCTGACAAGAGTATGCGTATGTGTAGAAACTGCTCTGAGAACTACGTGTGGAAGTGCGAACAACCCGCGGTGCACATCGTTTGCTACACACCCACCTTGACGCTGTCAAGATAAACTCTCCTGGGAAGATTACCTAAGTGCTGAGACACCTGTGCTTAGTGGGGAGCCCGTGTCCTCTGCAGTCCCCTGCACGAAGGAGATGAGACAAAGTGGCTTGATTTTAGTTGGGTTCACATTATTGCCGCCCCGTCTCCTCAAAGATGTGTTACTAATAGACATTAAACTACTCAAGGAGATAAACATGATTTTGTGGCAGGTCAGTCAGCACTTTCTATGACTCAGAGTCCATAGCAGGTAGGAGACATGGGCTTATTAAGAAAACTGTCCTTGGGTTGGCAAGATGACCCAGAGGTTAAGGACACTTGCCACCATGCCTGATGACCTGAGTTTGATTCTTGGGACCTGCATGGTAAAAAAAGGAGAATTGATCCCTGTAAATTGTCCTCTGATATAAGCAAGCTACCTCCCAACACTATATATATATTTTGGTTTTTCGAGACAGGGTTTCTCTGTGGCTTTGGAGCCTGTCCTGGAACTAGCTCTTGTAGATCAGGCTGGTCTCGAATTCACAGAGATCCGCCTGCCTCTGCCTCCCGAGTGCTGGGATTAAAGGCGTGTGCCACCACCGCCCGGCATAAATATAATTTGAAAAATTAAAAAGAAACTTGCCTTGGAATTATACAATATTTTAATTAAACTGTTTTCTCATTTGATACACTGTTTTGATTTGCTTCATTGCTGGAGATTGAACCCAGGTCCTTACACATCCTAGGAAGTGCTCGGCCTTGGAGCTACACTAACCCTCTTGAGTTCTTATTGTGATGGAAATACCTGTATTAGTCAGAGGTTAATTTGTGTACAGTAACAACAGCAAATACCTTCCCAATCTGGTGGCTTAACACAGAGATCTAGCTCTCATTTGCACATGAACAGGAAGCTCTGGTTCTGGCGGAGTTATTAAGAACCTCAGGATGGCAGGTGTCCTGACCTCTTGCCACAGCTGCCACATCTGGGGACAGAACCTAAAACACCCATTCTGCTTTGCTATGCCCAGAAGTGGCCCTATTCAATTCTCTCTCTAACCCCTTGACTAGAAGTCATATAGATGTACAGACAGGAAACGCATGATGAGCACAGAGACACTCGGGAAGTATCTTTGCCACAATTCTCAGTCCCCCAAAGGGCAGGAGGCTCTGGATGACTCACAGGCCTTCCTCCTCATCTTTGCACCATGGAACAAGCTGCTCTGCTTTAGACGCCCAGCTCATGCCACTTGTGTGACTAAGTCATAGCCTCCATTTCCACACTGTGGAGATTCCAACATCCACCTCTGCACAGGTGCAAGAGACACTGGATTGTCACCCGGAGGGTACAAAATACCTAAGACAGTAATTCTTCCGCAACAGTTCTGATATGGCAGACTATCTCAAAGACTATGGTGACATTTTCCAAAGACATCATGACCGAGATTACTGTAAATTACCTTTGTTTAGAAATTCTCGGCAAGTCACCCAGGATAGGACACATCCCGATGCCATTCTCGGTAAAATGGGAGGTGTAGTGTCCTGCTGCTGCCTTTCCCCTCTGTGACACAGTCCCCACTCCAGTGCCCAAGCTTTAGACCAGCCTGGGTGTGAACCCCGGCTTAGTCACTTTCTTTAGTTAGCAAGCGTTCTGAGCCCAAGTGTCTTCATCTTTTTTTTTGTACTGAGATTGATTGGGGGCCTCTTAACACTGGGACAGTCACGACGGTTTCACAGGGCTGTCTCTAAGACTAAAAACATAATTCGGATCAAGTCCCCAGCACAGTATAGCGTAATTTTCTATCCTCTGATACATCATCCTAACGAGCATTTGGTGTGAGAGCTTTGCAACAGAAACCTCAGTGAATTGGTGAAAGCCCACGTCAATGCCAGGTTAGGACCTCTGTCAGGAAACGGCTTTGTTAGCAGGAGAGAACACATTAAGACATTAAGGATCAAAGCAAACAAACAACAAAACAAATTAAATATGGAGACTTAGACATACAAATACACATTTCTAACTTCTTCTAAAGAATCAATTCTGTCTGCAGAGGTCAAAGTTTGCTTCTAACATACAGATGAGCTCTAACATACAGTCCTTGCCACTCCATAATAGGGGCGACTGAAGGGGTAAAACTGGCAGGGAGGGAAGGCCATCTTCAACTATTCAGCCAAGTACTAATGATTATATTGGGTGTGGGTGTGTGTGTGTGTGTGTGTGTGTGTAGGTTTTTCGAGACAGGGTTTCTCTGTGTAGCTTTGGTGCCTGTCCTGTAACTAGCTCTTGTATACAGGCCTGCCTCGAACGCACCACAAAAAATCCACCTGCCTCGGACTGGAGAGATGGTTAAGGGCACTGGCTGCTCTTCCAGGGGTCCTGAGTTCAATTCTTAGCAGCCACATGGCGGCTCACAACCATCTATAGTGGGATCTATGCCCTCTTCTGTTATAAATTTTTTTAATCCTTTGAAAATTTTATACAGTATATTTTTTATCATAATGTTTCCTATCTCCATTCCCCAACACTGTTCCTTTTGGGTTTTGGTAGTTATTATTTGACACAGGATCTCATCTAGCCCAGGCTACCCTCAAACTTACTATGTATGTAGTTGAAGAGGACCTTGAACTCCAAATACTCCTGCCTTCACATCTCAAGGACTGGAATATAGGCATTTGCTACTACCACTGGCTTATATTGTTAACCTCTAAAAGACTGCAGAATTTAAATAAAGTACCATTTTCTTTGCTTTTAGGTGGAACTATACCGAATAGGTAATTGAATTATCCTAATGCAAATTCAGACTAACAAGTAAATATTATTGACAAATGTTTCTAAAATTCAGAGGAGAGATTACTACAATAAGTAGAATTTGCTTGATAGATTAATTCTGGCAAAAACATGGTGGGATAAAGGATATAGGTTACCGGTAGAGCACTTGTACCGGGTTCAATCCTCAGCATTGGGAACGGAAAAAAAAAGGGAGAGAGAAAAGAGGGGCTGGAGAGATGTTTCATCAGTTAAGGGCACAAATGCTCTTGCAGAAAACCTAAGTTCAAGTCCCAAGACTCATGTTAGGTGGCTCACAATGATTTGTAATGCCAGCTCCAGGGGATCTGATGCCCTTTGCTGGCTTCCACGTGCATTGCATTCACACACGCGCACACACACACACACACACACACACACATATGCACGCATGCATGCACGCGCACACAAAATTAAAAATAAAAATAATAAAATCCTTAAAAAAAGAATGAAGCTAAAAAAGAAGAAAAATAACAATAAAAAAGTGTCTGCATTAATGGAGAGACTGAGAAAGGAGCAACTGCCTCTGTCTTTTCCACCCAAACTTGATCCCAAATCAAAACTAGAAGTTCAAGTGTCAAGATTTCGGTTATCTCAGAGTAGGTAGAGACAACCCTGGGGAAGAGACAACAGACAGGGACTGCTTCTGAAGCCTGTAGTTTCATGTCCTAAGCAGGCTGACTGTGATTTTAACAGGAAACATAGTATTACTGCTGACTCTGTTTTCTCTGAACAGAAAGGCAAATGAAATGCAGTGTCCATTTATGACATTGCTGTGCATGTGTAGGTCACGGTCTTGGTGCCAATGTACAAGGTCACTGTATTGTACACGGGTGAAGAAACTCTCTCCCGATGACCTGCAATTCTCAAGGATTGTTATGTGTCCTAGAACATATTGTGATTCATAATTTTGCTATGTGGGGCAAAAGCATTACCTTTCCAGACTTCGTCAGCTCTTCCCCACATTTACCTAAAGTATGTGGGAATCAGAATTGCCAAGATAATGTAAATGTATTAAGGCTCTCCCAATCCAGCTTCCTCGTTTTCCAAATGCCCAGGGAAGGGAAAAGGACTGCCCAAAACAACACAGTCAAGACCAGAGCCAGCTTTCCTGCCTTTGCCTCCATTTCTACAAGTACATTTGTACTTCCTTTTCCTTCTCAACCAAACTGCCTCAAGCAGTCACTGCCTGAGATCTGTTTTGTCTTTGTACATTCTAAGCTCCTATCTAATCACACAAGCATTCCAACTTATCCACAGCCTCCTGATTTATCCTTGTAGCACCTTAACAGGGCTTCCAGATTCTACTTGGAGAAATCCTGTATGAAGCCAGATCATCTTTCTGCCCACCCATCCCTTCTCCCCCTCCCTTTTCTAGTATATTTATTACACTAAACACATTCTGAAGAGGGGAGAGGCTCCGTTTCTTGTCTAGGATGTAAAGAGCACTAGATTTAACTCCAAGGAATTAAAAAATGCAAAGAAACAAAGCAGAAAAGAAATTTCTTTCAAGTTAGAAGTGGATTGCTATAAAAATACTAAAGATGGTTCTGGCCAGAGCTGTCTCTTGCCCAGCTCACTCCAGCTGTATGGGAGAGGAGCAGAAAATTCTTCTGAGGAAAAAAACCAGGAAGGAAAAGAATGAAAGTGGAGGGAGTCAATAATGAGTGATAACTGAGCGATACATACAGCTTGGGCACAGGCTGAGTCCTAAGGAGCACAGAAAGAGCTATGCAAATGACCACGAGAGAGGAGACAGAGGGCCACCCTGCCCTTCGCACAGTCCACGCCACACATCAGCTTTATGACAGTGTCAGCCGTGTTGAGACAAGGAAAACAAGGACATATGCTGAAAATTTCATGATACTGAATTTATTCCATTTGAAGGAACTTCTTACATTCTGAAATTAGATCCGGACTTCTTTAGTCCTAAGACATTAAGGAGAGGACACTGAAAGCAGGAGATAATTTACATCTTCATGTGCTCCCTGGCAACTCAGGAACACCATCCTATGGTGTTCTCTACTTTGATCTTCTTCTTCTTCTTCTTCTTCTTCTTCTTCTTCTTCTTCTTCTTCTTCTTCTTCTTCTTCTTCTTCTTCTTCTTCTTCCTTTTGGCTAATGCATTGATTTGGAAAACCCCAATGTCAGTTAGTCTCCTATCTAGACAAAATAAGTCAGATAGTAAATGGCTACCAATCTATTAGGAATAAATCACAATTAATTAACATATACTTCAAGGAGAGGGCTTAACCAGAATCTTCATTTTAAAACCTCTTGCATAAAATAGCTCCATAAGTAGCTTGAATTAGTTATAACAATTACTGTTCAGTAATTAATTAAATGCTTCTTCATAACCTCTGACAATTGGACTGGAGTGAATTTAAAAGCAGCAATAAATACAGATGACAATATACAAATTGAGGTGGTCCTGATGCAAAATTCTTCATGTGTTAGGTGGTGGCTCAACTTTCTCATCTGAAATGAAGCAAGAAATTAATTTGAACCATGATTGTAGGAATAAGAAAAAATTCAAAACAAAATCCATCCTTTCAGACAGAATGCCTTGGTTTGTTCCCCGCTGCCCACTTGCCACGTGTGAACAAGAGGCAACAGCATGGAGGATGGGGACAAGTGCCCTGGCCTTGCTGTGTGAACAGAGGGCAGCAGTGACTCCTGCCCTGACAAGCTCTCTCAGTTGCTTGGGTGGCAATGCATTTGCACAAGCCTTGGCCAAACCGGCTTAGAGAGTAGGCAGACAGCCCCAAGGTGTTCCTGCCTTAGGCAAACTTCCCAACGCTTCCTCTAAAGTGGAGGTAGGTTTCCCCTACTTGTCTATTCTCCTCTGAACCCCTCCACCTTCCAGCACCTCCAGTCTCTGGAGAAGAATGCCTAGAACGGGCTGATGAGGTGAGCCTGCTGCCCCACCATCCCCCACCCCACCCCGCCCCCACTGTCCCCCACTCCCACCTCCTACCCCTGCCAGAGTACTTACAGAGCAGTCTCTGAATTCTTGTTATTCTCTTTCACGCAGAGCTACAAGGCAAGCACAGGTGCGTGAGTTTGCATCCTTTTCTAAGGTCAGGAGTGAACATTTTGAATGTATCGCCATGGCAATGGGTGCTGCGGAGCTACAAGACAGCCACCTCTGGGTGGGCGCTGGTCTCTTTGACCACATGGATAGATTTTAATGAATGACAAGAAGATATTGATCTTAATCAGAATGTTTCTAAAGTTCATGGTTAGGTTTTCATTTCATTATATTAAAAAATCTTTGTGTGTGTGTGTGTGTGTGTGTGTGTAAACATACATGGTGGGGAAATATCATGCCATAGTGCATATACGGAGGACAGAAGACAACTTGTAGGTTTCTGTTCTTTTCCTCATGTGGGCTCTGGGAATTAAACTCAGATAGTCAGGCTTAGCCACAAGTACCCTTACTTGCTAAACCATCTTCTCTATCTAGTTTGTTCTTTTCTCTTTTCCCTTCCCTCCTCTCCCCTCTCTCTTATTATCTCTCTCTCTCTCTCTCTCTCTCTCTCTCTCTCTCTCTCCCTCTCTCCCTCCCTTCCTCCCTCTTTCTCTTTTCCTCCTCCCTCTCTTCTTCCTTCCCTCCCTCCCTCCCTCCCTTTCTTTCTTTGGAAAAATGTTTTGGATTGGAATAGAGGGTGAGGCAAATTTCTCTTGGGAAACACTGTTGCCCTGAATCAGATCTAGTTACTGTTGCATGAAGAATGACTTGCTGGCTGATGAATTCAGCCTAGGGCATTCTGTCTCTCTTTAAAGGTTTCTGCCGCATGTGCTTTCTTTGGCCCTGAATGATCTGGCAGAGTCAAATGCATGGCATTAACCTAAGCATGCACATATATTCTGAACCACAGTAAACAGCAATGCCAACTGTTGGACAGCTCAAACTCCAGCCCACAGCAATAAAGCATGTGGCTGTATTCAGGAGCAGAGAACACAGTCATCTGTTCCTCCCTGTGTTTATTTATTGTACCAGGGGCACCATAGCAACAATGAAAGGGGACGTTATTGATTAGGGCTTTTGTTTTTGAGACAAGATTTGACTATGCAGTCCTGGTTGGACTTAAATTCAAGATCTTCCTGCTTCCTACCTCTCCAGCACTGGGAAGACAGGCGTGCACTGCCACACTGGGCAGGAGAAATTTAAAAGGAAGAGAAACCAACTCCAAAGCCCCTGCCCGTGATACCATAGGCATTTCCACCCCAGCTTTGTCCACATGTACTTCTCTTCTTGTAAAGCTCCACACAGGATAGATGCTGGAGCCTTGTGCATGTGGGTTATAGTCTCTGCTAGAGCCATAGCCACAGCCTCTTAAATGAATTTTTACCCCAGTAACTTAGAATACTTGGGTACCTTCATTATTCTCTTTCTCCTAGCAAACAGTCCGAAACCCAAAGTCAGGAAGACCACGACACAAGCAGCAATGATCGCCTCTACTGGGATGGCTGGAACTTTGTCTGTCGGAAAAGCAAACACAGGGAAGAGCAGCCAACTTCTAACTTACCTGTTTGTAATATGAACATGGTCCCTTATATTTGCACACACCACTCTTTTAATTAAATCTTTGCAACAACTCCAAAAGATGAGGAATGGAGGTCTTTGACAGGTTAGATTACTTACCCAAACTGACGGAATTAACAAATGGCATGGGGAGATTCTGAGCCAACCCCTTTGTGAAGGGAGTTTCTGAAATATGAGTACCTCACCCCGAGTGACCGTCCAGTCCATTTTGTGCTTTCTTTATTTTTCTTTATTTATTTTTGCCACAGAAAGCAGAAGCAAATTGAAGTCAAGACCTTTTCAAAAGCACAAAGGTTTTTAGGAGGACTCTCAGAAGAAGAAAGAGGGAAGGAGGCCAGGAAAGCAAGAAGACAAGGTGGAAAGGGCTCCCTAGACTAAGACAAACTGGAGACATGCCTGGGTCCAAGGAGCAGCGTGCACAGTGGTCCCATCCATACTGTGCTAGTATCCCAGGCAGACAAGACACATAGAGAGTGGCTGCTTGGTGTCTGTCAGGAAGTAGAATTTCAGTCATCAGCCTTCCTAACCTTGGCAAAGATTTCCACCTTTCTCTAAATGATGAGGAAGGACAGTAAAGGAGCCGCGGCAGCCATGACAGCTTGGAGACAAAACTCACTCGAACGTTAAGTTTACTTATTTGTATTACATTTATTTACTTGTGTGTAGATGTGTGGGGTTTGGAGGATGAGTTGTGGGAGTTAGTTCTCTCCCTCTACCATGTGGGAAGCGGGGGCAGAAGTCAGGTTGTCAGGATTGGCAGTGGGCACCCATTGAGCTATCTTACTGGCCCAACCAATTATCCTTTAAATATTTTCTTCCGATTATATTCAGCTTCTGCTCAGAGTAACTGCAGAGGGGAGGCAGGGGAGGGGTAAATGGATTAAATATTCCTCATTTTGTGTGTTTGTGTGTGTGTGTGTATGTGAATATTAGGACTAGAATCCAAAGCCTAACACATGCTAAGCAGAAATTCTACCACTGAGCTACACCCTTAGCTCCAGAGTGTCCTTCCCTTCTGCCCTCTCCTAGCTCTTCCCCCCCAAATTATTCTCATGAAGGTGTGGGTAGGGTCAACCCTCTTTAGGGGTTGGCCTGAAAAGCCTTCTAGAAAACCCCAACTCTATATTAATCAACTCTAGGATACACTGCAGTGTATACCTTACTGGAGACCTCCACTTGCATACCAAGGAAGGCTATCATATCAGAACAGAGAGGAAGGGAAGACCAGGTGACTAGGAGAAGAAATCAGAGCGCTGTCGCAGATAGGAAATATCTTTCACCAAACTGAAAGCCATGAAGCCACACCTCACAACTTTCCTTCCACGAACCAAACTGAAACAAACCGACTGACCTACTGGCCCCCTTTGCACTTCAAGTTCCTGTTGGAGGTGACTCTGACACACGTGTCTAACTGCCTGTACTCCTCCTCCCTTTGTTCTGTTTTGGTGGTCCTCTCCCTCAGACCATTCTGGTAAAACAGTTTTAAATACGTGGGCTAACTCTAGTGCTGGTGAAGAGCTTCATGCCATTCCCAGCGTCTCGCGGTGCTTTAGAAACTGCCCCCAGGGAGCAGGGGCGAGCCTGTGGGGAATCTGGCATCAAGCCCCAGTGAGCACCAGGAGCAGAGCAGAGCACGCATGATCTAGAAGGCAAACGGGCAGCCTGGGAAGTAACGAATTAAAAAAGAAAAAAGAAATAAGAAAACAAGCTGGTTTGGCAGACCTCCATCCGAAACAAGTTTCTGCCCACCTAAAAGGCAATTTGCTGATTGCCACAGAAACTGCGTGATGTTTTAAAAAAACATGGTCATAGAGCAATTATGCTTTCTTCCTAACCAAGAGGGATGCTATAATCACTGTCTCCAAGTGCGGTCTTATAGTTATTTAGAATAGTACCACATGTGGCTCACTGTAGCATGTTTTTGTGAAGGTTCTGGGTAAAGTTTTAAAAAAAGTCACAAGCGTCAAGGTGACTTGCTTCTGCCCTTTGGACACAGGCTCTTTGGTAGGGTTTTGTTGTAGTTGTTGGTTTTAATCAAGTAGCCCTGAGGCGTACTGTCACTTCTCTGCAGGACAAATTACTGAAAAACCCAGTAACCACAGTGATGGGGCAGTCAACCAAAAGCTATTCCCCCTCCTCATTGGCCACTGACTTTGTATCCTTGGATCCCTAGTGTGGGGAGGAAAGAAACTACTGATGTCTGGTGACATCAGTTCATTCAAGCAGGATTTGGCAAGGAGGTTGGTTTGTTTCCTGGGAAATGGCAAGGTTGGCAATGAATAGGTACAGTGAAGAATGTTCTAGCAGGATGCAGGAGCCTCAGCTTGTTTCCCTGTTCCCTGAATACCCACCCAAGACCAAAGGTGTAAGAAGGAATGGTGTACATTTGTGGCATTGGGCATTTCAGTTTCCTTTTTGTCTGAGCAAGAAGCCCAAGGAGACTCATGCCTATAGGGCACGCATATGCATTCAGGCAAACACTCATACACATAAAGCAAAATGAAATCTTTTAAAAAGGAATGAAATCTCAGGAGAACACTCCAAATCTCACTGGTTCTCCGTGATCACAGGGGGATAAGCTTGAGCAAATGGAACACAATGCTGAGGGAGATTAACCTTGTTTCCCACTCCCTCAGCTGATCAGGTAATAGGACAGAAGTCAAGAATTACGAGTGATTTCAGAGATCTTTTTTTAAAAAAAATCTAATCAATAGTTTTCTTTTGTGCATTTCTGAATTATCTTCTGTTACAGGCTGTGAACTCAAATGGCTAGTTCCTACACATATCGATGCTGAAGGGAAGTTGCAGAGGTTTCTTCAACAAAGTCACACCAGAATTGCTTTCTACCTTGGTCCCAGAATCTCTGCTCAAAAGTCAGAGGTCTGTATGGAGTGAGCATATTTATTCTTCTAAAAAAACTTTTTTTTTTAAAGATAAGGTCTCACTGTATAACCCTGGCTGTCCTGGAACTCGCTTTGTAGACCAGGCTGGCCCTGAACTCACAGTGATCTGCCTGCCTCTGCCTCCCAAGTTGTTGGCATTAAAGGCGTGCACCACCACACCAGGCTTAGATTTTTTTCTATTTTAAAGCAAATACTTTACCACTGAGCTATCCCAGCCCTTCTCAGTGTCCAGGATCAAATTCAAGACCTCCTGCACACAAGAAAAGCACCACAGAGCTATTGCCCCAGCCTCTAGCCCTTTTTACTTTTTTATTCTAAACATGATCTCACTAAGTTACCAAGGCAGGACTTGAACTCACGACCTTCCTCCCCTAGCCTTCTGTATAGCCGAGATTATAGGCTGGTGGTACCAAACCTGACTCAGACTAGAATTCCTATGGAAATCTAGATTCCAATGGAAATCTTAGCTACAAAGCATAATGGTCACCACCAGTGGTTAGCCCTGATAATATTTACCAAGCCTGTCTTCTAAATTATGCATCATGCTGAGCAATCACTTAAGAAGAATTACCTGTAATGACCAGGTGGAAGTCCATGGTCTCCACTTTCAGAGATGAGCTAGCAATACAGCTGTAGGTTCCATTGTCGGATTTCTTGACTTTGGTGATTGACAACTGAAAAGACTCCCTTGTCTCTTGGATTTGGTGACGGCCTTTCTCTAAAACCAGGATGTTGTTGTCTTTATGCCACTCCATTTGAGCTTGGGGGTTGGATTGCACATTGCAAACCAAGCTTACATCACTGTCTTCCTCTACGGTTTGGAAATCATCTCCGCTTAGAAGAGGAGGGACTGTAAGACTCAAGCATTCAAGATTAGTTAGAAATGAACAGTAGTTAGTTCACTGTCAGTAATTCAAGATTTCCTTTCCATCTTTCTCAGAGTATATTCACCCCTTAGACAAAAATGTGTGGAGTAGCTACTGTGTGCCAAGTACACAGGTAGTAACCGGTGACATGAAAGTAAATGACAAACATTCAGTTCTAACTTCATAGGACTTGGAGGCTGTAAAGATAGACCATGAGGGGCTGGAGAGGTGCTCAGCGGTTTAGAGCACTAGCTGCTCTTCCAGAGGTCCCAGGTTCAATTTCTGTGGCTCCCAGGGCAGCTGGCAACTGCCTCTAACTCCAGTTCCAGGTATCTAACGGCTTCTTCTGGCATCTGTGGGTATTAGGCACATACAGTACACAGACATGCATGCAGGTAAAATACTCACACTCATATAATAATAAAATAAAGTGATTTAAATGTAAAGATTTTTCCTAAAAATGATATACCTAAAGCTGTATAAGATAAGGAACATAATATATATAATAATAGCTGGGCGTGGTAGCACACGCCTTTAATCCCAGCACTTGGGAGGTAGAAACAGGCAGGTCTCTATAAGTTTTAGACCAGCCTGGTCTACATAGCAAATTTCAGGTTGGCCAGGGCAACATAGTGGAACCCTCTTTCAAAAACAGTCCTTGCTCTCTGAGCGTATTATACTAATCCAATTTGTGCAAGGGATGGCTAAAACAGCACAACACTAAAAACAAGCATGGTAGCTAGCCCCAATTCCATCCATGCCCTCTGCTGTGACTCTCAGACAGCTACTCAACTGTGAGAGTTTCAGTTTCCTCTTTTAAAAAAAAATAGAAACAATGACTTGGATGATGATACCTTTCTGCACTGTGAAGATTAATTGCAACAATGCCTGTGAAGAAGCCGGTAGCATGCTGACCACTATTGCGAATGTGGTGGCGGTTTGGAAAGCTATTCACACCCTCAGGTTTTGCATTTTGTCTGACCACATTTGCCTAGGCCACAAATTTGCATCGGCCCAGTGGCCCTCTACAAAGTATATCCTGCTTCAGGAAGTCTTCTAAGTGTGGTAAATCTCGCCTCTATGGAAGCTTTATAAATCCCCATGCCTCTCCTCTTACGTCCTCCACAGCAAGAGCAGTTGTAACCGGGGATGGTTGGACACGTGCGTCTCCATCAGATGAGCCCGACCCTTCCCCTCCCCCACGTCCAGGAGGACAAATGACCAGGCCGCTGTTTCCCTTCTTGTCTATGCCCCTTGTGTTTATTGGCAGATGTTCCAGAAATTAATAAATGGCTAGAGCGGGCAGTAAGGAAGGAGGTAAACCTGGAGAAGGAGGGAGAAGGAACTTGTCTCATCTGCACACTGAATAATTAGACCCTGAGTGGGATGTGTTATTAATAACTTTCTCAGAAGAATGACATTTTGTTGCTCACTGGAATGGGCTTGAATTCTGTATCCATTTCCAACAAGGATGGTGTGTGGTGTTCAGACACACAGGAAGCTGCTGGAATAGAGAACAGGACTGCCAAGCACAGCAGTTCCGTTTGTGGAGACATCCTATTATTAACCATTCCTTTAAACTGTTTAACATTAATAGAAGTTTAAGCAAGTCCTCTATTCAGGGACACTGGCCCTTTAAGAAAAATCACATCTCAGATAAAGCTAAAACATTCTCTTTGACTTGCAGTCTAGTCACTTCCTGAATCCCTACTGTTTTTGTTATTGTTGCTGTTTTTGAGATAAGTTCTTGCCGTGTAGCCCAGGCTGGCCTTTAACTGACAATCCTTCTGCCTCAGGCTTCACACCAGTGCCAGCATTATGTGGCCTTGTACCACTGGGCCCTGTTGCTGATACAACTTAATGAATAAAAGGTACAAATATCCAAATAGAAACATAATTATAAGGCATGGGCAGACATTTCACAGAGAAGAAACATGAATAGTCGTTAAATGTATGAAAGGGTGAATATCCTCATTTTTAGTTGAATAAGCCAGGTATAGTGGCTGACTTTGAAAGACTGAGATAGACCAACCACTTGAGCTCATAAGTCTCAAGCTAGCCTGGGCAACATTGTGAGATGAAAGACACACGTGTGGGAGGGTGGGTGTAGAATTTCCATGTTACTAGCAGATACTTGGTGCTCCTGAGGGGATGGGAAAATTGAGGCATTCTGATGTTTCATATGGGGACATGAATTGAACAGTGTAGCCAAATCAAGATTGGGACTTCAGTTGTCACTTAACAAAATGCAGACACCCAAGACTAGCAGCTTCTTTTCCCTCCACTCACAAGTAACATTCAGCACCACAGAGACCGACACCGTCTGATCGCTCTGGAGCTTGCAGGTAAAGCGAACTCCATCGTCATCTTCTCTGATGGGAGAGACACAGACAGAGCTGGTGTTGATTTTATTTCCAGTTTTCAAATCTACTATTCCATCTTCTCGGTACCAGAGAAGTTCTTCATCGCTGGTGTGGTTTTGAACAGCGCATTCCAGAGAGGCTTGGACACCAGATGGGGTGTCCAGGATATAGTTCTCAGTTCTACCATTTACAGTTACAACAGAACCTGCGGATATAGGGGAAAAAGATGATTAAGGTAGGCAAATGTCTAACCTAGATGTCCACCAGCAGAGGATTGGTTAAATGAATTACGTTGCATCAATGCAATAAAATATACTGTCAACAATTAAAATCAATTATATAGATCGACATGATTTTACAAGGAGTTAGATATAATGCTTTTTGTTTGTTTGTTTTGTTGGTTGGTTGATGAGTTGTTCTCAAACTGAAGATCCTCCTGCCTCAGCTTGCCAAGTGCTAGTATTACCTGTGTGAAAGCATGGCATAATATATTATTAGCTAAAATGAGAAAAACGGTAAAAAAAATTATGGCCACCAAATTTTGCTGCACATTGAAACCACCTAGAGACCTTTTACATTCTGAGGCTAGGTTCATAGCCTGGCCCTCTGATTGCCTGACAGAAGTACAACCTGGGTATTGGGCTGTTTAAAAGCTCCCCAGGTGGTTCAAATGCACAATGAAGTTTGAGGATCACCAAGCTAGGAACAGTGTGTACAAAACAACTCCAGAATGAGCTGATAGAAAAAAAATGGGGTGCTCATTAAGAAAAGCCTTGGGAAAATACCATACATTTATATAGACTAGAACTGGTAAATATAGGTAAGACGTGGAGAATGACCAGGTTGATGTGTTTGCTTTGATGGGGGGTGGGTAGAGTAGGAAAGCAAGGACCTGCGAAAGACTAGCAAAATGGGAAAGTATTTAAAACGTAAGTTCAGAGGTAGACTACAAATTCCATCTCTAATAATTACCACAAGCATCAAAATTGAATATGTATATGGACAAAAACTGACTTAAAATACCTTTTTTGTTAAGTGATAGGAATATGGATGAATCTGTTCTTGCATTTCTCATGTTTTAAATTTCGACAGTAGAGTAAAATTTAAAAATGTTTAAATGATTATAATTCATGAAGTAGATAAGATTTTGTGGGGTGTAAAATATCTTTTGTTGTTTGGGGTATTTTGTTTGTTTTTGTTTGTTGTTTTGTTTTGGGCTTTGGTTTTTTGAGACACAGTTTCTCTGTGTAACAGCCCTAGCTGTCCTGAAACTCGCTCTGTAGACCAGGCTCAAACTCACTGAGATCCACCTGCCTCTGACTCCCAAGTGCTGGGACTAAGAGCATGTGCCACAACTGCCTGACTGTTGTTTGTTTTTGGAGGCAGGGTCTTACCATGTGCCCCTGGTTGCTTTGGAATTTGCTATGTAGACCAGGCTGGCCTCAAAGTCACAGAGATCCCCCTGCCTCTGCCTCCTGAATGCTGGGATTAAAAGCATTCACCTCCATGCCCTACAGGTTTTTGTTTTTCCTTTTTTGCTCTGATTTTTAATATTTTTTTCTCATTACATAGTAACATATGCCTGAGTTTCAGTTTTTATTTTCCTGGTTCAGAAGCAGATAACAAAGACAGCTTTGGCTGCTGCTAGGCCATCCTCTCAAATATGTTTGCATAGCCTCTAACTTGACTGTAAGTGCTCCAGTGCCTGCAACTGTACATACTCATGCAAAGGCCAGAGGACTCCAGGCGACGTCCTCTAGTCTCTGCACCTTATTGCCTTGAGGCAGAGACTCCCATTAAGCCAGAGGCCTTCCACTTCAGCTCTGCTGGCCAGTGAGTTCTCAGACTCCACCAGTCTCCACTCCCCAGTGCTGGGGCTACACATACGCAGAGCCTTGTCAGCTTTTACAATGCATGCTGAAGATGCCGGCTAAGCCAGCAGCCCAGCCTCCTTGTTTTCTTTTCTGGTGTTTCAGATGGAACCTGGAGCCTTTAAGCTAATTAAACATTCACTTTACCACCAAACTACAGCTACAGCCTTTGGGCTAATTTGTTTTATCATGAATAAGTATTTTAAAATGTGAGAGAGGCCTTAAAGCCTCTTTAAGGCCAAGATGGAGATACAGATGTGGCCGATATCTTCCTGTAGGTGACGTATTCAAATAAACAGAGGGTTACCGCTCTTGAAATTGGTACACGAAATATATTAAAATTCGAGAAAAATCTGACTACAGTTCTAGAGACAATAGCACACTTCATTCTCTTAGACAATCAGAGCCATAAAACAGTGTTATCCCCCCCCCACTTTTCAAAATGTTTTCCGACTCCTATACCATGAACCATTCATTGTATTGGGTAACCATTCCAAATGGGTACTTAAGGCTGTTTCCAATGTCCATAAACATTATTTTAATTAATTTTTTAACCTAAAAAGAGGTCATAGAGAATATTAACTTACTTGTCCTCCCCTGTGGCAAAGATACAATCACTAGGAGAAGTTTGCACGCTTGCAGTGGTCCCACGATCTTCCACACCATCCTTAATGAATGCAGGCTGGGTCTCCTGGAGGCAAAGAATGCAGTTGGTTCTGTACTTTGATCTACAATGAGTTTATGAACTTTCTTCCTATTAGACACTTAAAATAAAGTCCCAAGTGAGTCACCCCAGCTGTAACTGTACACTCCTTCTAGTTTTTAATTAAACAAGTCTGATTAAGTTCTTTTAGTTTTTAAGACTTTTTTTTTTTAAATGACAACAAAAAGAAAACTACAATGATATAGACCAGTTATCAGGTAGCCTTGAAGAGGGGAAAAATGTCTTTCCTAGAAACAATGAGAAAACTGTCTCTTTAACAGAGAGACAAATGAATTCTGCATTCTCAGGTGGTCCGAAATGAGCAAAGCCACTCTTTTTTGAAAGTCTAACTTGGATCATATTTGGAAAGCTGTTCTCCACTCAGAGAAAATCTTTATTTTAGGAATTTGGGAATCTTGCCAACGTGTATGCCTGCACCACTTGTGAGCCTGGTATTGAAGGAGGCGAGGAAAACGATGTTGAGTCCGCTGGACTCAGAGCTACATACGGTTGTTAGCTGCAGTGTGGGTGCTGAGAATCGAACCCAGACCCTCTGCATTAGCAGCAAGTGCTCTTGACCACTAAGCCATCTCTCTAGCCCATCATGGAGAGTTCTTGAGATTATTACTGTCTCCTTGTAGCAAACATGGCCTCTTGTCTTAATATTCCCTCCCCATGGTCACATGTGGTCTATAAAGGATAGATAATCAAGGCCTTCTTTTTCCCTTCTTCTGCACATCGGTGCTCCATCCTTCTAAGATATTTCAGGTCTGTCTGGGAAAAACATGTATACATGGTTTCCCTCAGAGCTGGGGCATGGAGTATGGTAGAGGACCTGCCTCAAGCGTGCAGGTCCTTCCTTCCTTCCTTCCTTCCTTCCTTCCTTCCTTCCTTCCTTCCTTCCTTCCTTCCCTTTTCCTAAAGATGGGGCTTCTCTTTGTAGCCCTGGGTGTTCTGGAACTCCCTTTCCCTTCAAAAGATGCTTCTTGTCTCTTCTAGTCCTTTGTTCCTCCATTAACCTTAGCGACTTGGTATTTTGTCCCCACCATCAATATTAAGTCTCAAGAGCAGGAATATATCTCTGACTAATTTGGGGCTCTTTCACTCTTCCCTTGCTCTAGTCCTGTCCCAACAGGAGCAAGAGTGCTTCCCACCAGACAGGAAGGCCCCTACTAACCTTAAGATGCAGTTTCTACTAAACTGAAAAATCTGTAATTGAAATCTTCTCGCCCAAAGTGTCTCTGTCACTCTATTATAAGAGTGATGACCTCAGCCAGGCGGTGGTGGCTCACGCCTCTAATCCCAGCACTCAGGAGGCAGAGGCAGGTGGACCGCTCTGTAAATTCAAGGCCAGCCTTGTCTACAAGAGCTAGTTCCAGGATAGGCTCCAAAGCTACAGAGAAACCCTGTCTCAAAAAACCAAAAAAAAAAAAAAAAAAAAAAAGACTGATGACCTCAGCACCAGGAAAATGATGACCTCAGCACCAGGGAAATGATGGCTCAGCAGATAAAAATGCTTGCTATGCAAAACTGACATCCTGAGTTTGAGCCCCAGATCCCATGTAAGAGAGAACAAAGTTGTCCTCTGACCTCTGCATGTGTGCTGTAGCATGCATGAGCCCACGCCCCCCCCACTAATAATAAATACAATAAAAAGAGTGATGATTAGCCGGACGGTGGTGGCACACACCTTTAATCCCAGCATTCTAGAGGCAGAGAAAGGTGGATCTTTGTGAGTTCGAGGCCAGCCTGGTCTACAGAGTAAGTTCCAGAACAACCAGGACTGTTACACAGAGAAACCTGTCTCAAAAAACCAAAATAAATAAATAAATAAAATTAAAAAGTGATAATTTCAGAATCTGATCACTAGTGGAGTTTTCTTAGCAGCTCAGTGAGAGAGCACTGCCACAGCCTGCATGACGCTCCGGCTTCAATCTCTAGCATACCAAGGAAACAAGGAGGGTTAGAAAAAAGATGATAAAACAGAAACTTTTTCCAAGCACACCCCACTATAGGTTCTGAATAAATAAATACTCAACAGTGAGCTGGGCGGTGGTGGTGCACACCTTTAATCCCAGCACACGGGAGGCAGAGGCAGGTAGAGTTCTGTGAGTTCGAGGCTGGCCTGGTCTACAGAGAGAGTTCTAGGACTGCCAGGGCTACACAGAGAAACCCTGTCTTGAAAAAGCAACCAACCAGCCAACCAACCAATCAACCAACCAACCAAACAAAAAACCATCAAGATTGTGAGGCTTCACCCTACTCTGTGAAGGGGACGAACACAAGATACCAATATTTCAAAGTCAAGCCCCCTCACTGAACTTCACTTTCTATAAAAGACAAGCATGTCACTCACCTACTGAGCTCTGAGCAGCTGACCTCCTCAGCTAACTCTTCCTCTGCCCAGGAACCCTGAATTATTTCCCTGTTACGATCCTTTATAATGCTTGGATTTGAACACTTTATGACAGCAGTGTCAAGTAACAGAGATAAACTGGGTGCAAAGTCTGTTTCCCTTTCTGGATTCTTTGAGAAGACAGTAATTGGGAATGGCATCTTCACAAGATCTAAGCTTTTCTGTGTACCTAGGTTACTAGGTGGGGCCGGATATTACTAACAGGGGTGTATTGTTCAAGGGAAGCCTGAACTTGTGCAAAAACCTATAGCACATCTCACCCACACTGTCCCTCTCGGCTGAGATGGCAGAGCCTGACGAACTGATAGCTGGAGAACTGTGACAGGGACACGTCTAAGGAGCGGTTTGACTTTCACAATCATTGTAACACTTGGAGAGTTCACATAACTTAATTCTGGAAAATTTTTAATCGTCAGTAACCTGAGCCCAGTGCTGAAGCTGTGCCAAACAACCAGAGATGGTTTTAGCTCCTCGAGGCTCTCTCTGGATTGAGGAACCGTTGCATGAAACATCAAGAATGAGCTAAACTGATTTTATTGATGAAAATACTCAAGTTGGATTCAAGAAGTGGCTCAGTGGGTGTTACTTGCTGTGTAAGCATGAAGCCATGAGTACAGCTCTTCAGAGCCCATAAGAGCTTGATGTAGTAGCTGTAACCTAGCACTCCAGCAGGGAGATGGGAGGTTGAGATGGGGGGAAGAGACCGAAGAATTCCAGAAAGGCCCCTGCCTCAAACAAGGTGGAAATGGCGACCAACACCCAAGGCTGTCCTCTGACTTCCATACGTGCATGAACGTTCATGCACGTGCACTCACACAGCCCCAATCCCATACACTCATATTTTATGGTAGTATTACTAATGGATATTTTATCTGCCAAGTACTATTGTTTCCATTCACTAAAAAATAGAAGGATGTTTATGATTATCCATAACCCCTTTTTCTGTTGTTGGGAATCGAACCCAGAGTTTTATATATGCTGGGCAAGCACTCTACCACTGAGGTACACCCTCAACTCTCCTCGTCTTTGTTGAGTGGTCATTTGTTTATTATTTTTAGGCAAGGTCTCATATAGTCAAAGCTGGCTTTGAACTCACTATGTAGCTGTGGCTACTGTAACTCCTGTTTCTCCTGGCCCCACGCCAAGTGTTAGGATTACAGGTGCATACCACCACACTTGGCTCTTTCCATGTATTTTAACACATTGGGTAACCACACCAGAGACCTATTTCTTACTGACTGTGTGACTCTGAAAAGTTATCTGACCCCTAGGAGCCTTTTGTTCTTGATGAACACAATAGAATTAATAACAGCACCCCCTACAGAGTCACTGAGAGGAAATGGAGCCTGCAAAGCTGCTGTCCAGCAGCCTCTTCATAGGCTGTAATTATTATTGTTATGAAGATAGGCCGGGCATGGCCCAGCCTTGCTCCAGCCTTGCTCCAGCAAGGATCATCACTGAGAACAGCTCCTGTGGGCTGGGTACAACCCTCTCACCCCACGCAGGCATGGAGTCTGCTCTCAATGGATACAAGAGCAGTGTGTCTTATTATTATTATTTAAAAATGGTTTTCAGCAGTGCTGGAGAGATGGTTAGGTCAGGAGTGCTTGTTGTTCTTGCAGAGGACCTGAGTTTGGTTCCAAGCCCCCATGTCAGGCTGCTAACAACGGCCTGTAACACTAGCTCCAAGGAATCCGATGCCCTCTTCTGGCCCCTACAGGTACCTGCAGATGCCCACATAGAGGCATAAGTAACATTTTTAAAATAATTTTTTAATGATTTATTTATTCTTTTTTTAAAAAGATTTTATTTATTTATTATGTATACAACAGTCTGCCTCCCTGTATGCCTTCAGGCCAGAAGAGGGCACCAGATCTCATTACAGATGGTTGTGAGCCACCATGTGGTTGCTGGGAATTGAACTCAGGTCCTCTGGAAGAACAGTTAGTGCTCTTAACCACTGAGCCATCTCTCCAGCCCTATTTATTCTTTTTTTAAATTTTATATATTTATTATGTGTATGGTTACATATATGCTTACACACCAGAAGAAAGTACCAGATCTCCTTACAGATGGTTGTGAGCCACCATGTGGTTGCTGGGAATTGAACCTGGGTTCTCTGGAAGAGCAGCCAGTGCCCTTAACCTCTAAGCCATCTTTCCAGCCCCAATTTATTTATTCTTATTCTATGTGAATTGGTTTTTTGCCTGCATGTATGTCTGAGGGTGTCAGAGCCCCTGGAACTAGAGTTATAGACAGTTGCGAGTTACTATGTGGGTTCTGGGAATTGAACCTGGGTCCTCTGGAAGAGCAGCCAGTGCTCTTAACCTCTGAGCCATCTCTCCAACCCAATATAAATAACTTTTAAGAGTGACTTTTTGCAAAGGTCTGATGCCTTTGGGTTTGGGATCTTAGGATAAAGCTTTGAGAGCAAACAGTTCATCTAACAACCATCCCAGGAGGCATCATAAGTAAGACGGGGAGAGGAGAGAATTACCAGTGGATGTGCTAGTGTGCAAATGACTACCGTGGAGCCTTCAAAGAGCTCTGTGCGACACAGTCCACGGTCAGTTCAGGCAGGGCAAGGAGCCTGAGCCACTAGCCATCAGTGTCTTTCCATCTTTGGTTGAGAAGCAATGATTCTCCAGCACTTCCAGCCTGCCTGGTGAACCAGCTTAAAGACACATACGAAGCTACTCGCTCTCTGGGAACTGTTTGTGGGTAACTTCTATGTAGGCCATGAGGACATGGGTAGGGCACTATCAACAATTTCTATACCCAGATATTAGATAATATTAGGAAACAATAGTTGATTATTCATAGGGGTGATAATGGTGTTGCAGTTACGAAGGAAGAATGCCCTAGTTCTGAAGTGATGCCTGCAAACTATGTAGGGGTTAAGTGTCATGACAATTGCAACTATCAAATGAGTCAGCAGAAACAGGGCTGGGGACCTGGCTCAGTGGGAGAGAGTGCACTTTGGGTGCGCTCTTCAGCAATACAAACAGGAAAGCAACAGAATTAAACGCAGTAAATGTTAGCTGACATTTACTGAATCTACCTAGGGGGTTATACAGATTACCCTTTTAACTGCTATCCTTTTAATTTCTGTGTATGCTTGACAGTTTTAATATTAAAATGTTGAAGCAGTGTATTACGCAAGTATTTATTGAGTAGCTATTGTGTACTAAGTATTTGAAATACCAGTTCCATCCAAGCCAATTATGGTGGCTCCGTCCTGAAAGGTGTCTTCTCAAGTCCCTCTACTGCCCTCTATGGAAGACTGCTGAAGTAACTCTACAAAGCTCCAATATCTCCTGGGGCAGGGCGGGGACGGCGAGGATGCTCTGATGACAACTCTCCCAACTCCAAGGTGGAAACGCGCAAGTCATTCTAGAGAAACTAATAAGGAAGCTGGCGAACCCTGTAGAGGGCCTTCAGCTGACACGGAGGGATTTCCAACAAGAAAATGGTAGTGTGGTGGTGCCCTGTTTGGAGAATCAGGGAAGTGATGTGACTGCCCAAAGTCATCTAAGCCCCTGGACCAGTCCCCCTCCTAGAAGGAAAATTATCTTCCTGCTAACATTTGAGTCCAGCAGTTAACCTAAGCCTAAGCGTATAGTTGGCCTGGACTGTTAGCAGAGTTCAGGGCTTGGGGAGGGCAAGTAGCAGAACACCTCTTTTGCATGCGGAGGATCTTGGATTCCACCGCAAGCCCTGAAAACATAGTTTAGTACACCGCTTTCACAAGTTGCTCGGGTTCTGAGGAGGGCCGTCTTAGTTTGAAATTCTAAGAATAGTGACCCATCTGCTCCATATTCCCCAGACACAGGCCTTTCTGGAAAGGTGCCAGAGAAGAAGTAAAGGACCAGGAAGTCATGGCTTTCTCATTAAGGTGAATATTACAGGATTGGGGTGGGCAGAAGTGTGGCTTATCAGTAGAAAGTATGCACTTAGCACATGAGGCCCTCTGACAATCCTCAGCAATACACATACATGTACGCACGCACACACACACACACACACACACACTTACACAGACACATAAATTCCCTACATACATAAACACTCTCTCACACATATACATACCCCAGGCATACACACATATATGCCCCCATACATACATGCACACACACACACCCCACATAGATATATATGCCCCCCACACCTTCCCATCCACATATAACACCCACACTCATATATGCACATCCAGCACACTCACTCAGGAACATTTCTAGGCACTTTTCCTTCATCAGCTCTGAAGAGACGCGGGAGTCTTGAACAAGCTGCTCAGGTATCTCTGACACAGTGGCCTTTGAATCTCCTTGAGAGTCATGGACTGTAGATTGAGGTCTAGATCAGTGCGATAAGATGAAAACCCTTACCAAAGAGGAGGATCTGGTACAGCCCCAACCGTGTGGCAGCCACTCAAAGACACTGAGCTGGAGGAAGGGTTGGCAGGATGTTCATTCCAGCACCAATTACAGGTGCGAGTTGGTGCCCTGCCCAGGCAGGGACGATATAGTCAGGGTTGTGCTGTGGGTCCACAGCAACAGGGTCGCAGGTCAAGAAGGTTGCCTAGACAAGTCCCTGGGGATGTCACTGAAGACTGTAGAGTGACAGAGAAGCAAAGAATCTGGCAGTCACACTCCAGTGACCAAAGAGCAGCTTTTGGACCGACACAGGGACCCAGTATGTTACCTTTTCTACCCAGAATCCAACAGTGCCTACTAAACTCCTTTAAGTATTCACAGGAGTGATGCACATCTATGAGCCCAGCTACCTGAGGCTGAGGCCAGCCTGGATGACATGATGAGTTCAAGGCCAGCTTAGGCAAGTTATCAAAGTCCTGTCTGAAAATGAAAATGAAGGGCTGGGCATGCAGGTCAGTGGTAGACGACCTGCCTAACCAGGCCCTGCTTTAGTCCCCTGTATTTAAAAAAAAAAAAAAAAGTCATGTGACCTCCAGAATTTCTAGCTTAAGCAACTCTCCATTCCCTGTCATTAGGATTCCTCATCATAAAAACTGTAGCCCTTGAATCAAGGCCTGAATTGCCACAGAGCTGTCATTCAGTGGGATTAGAGAAAATGCTTAGTCTTTGGGAGGCCCTTGGTTCAGACCTAGGACCAATAACCAACAACAACAATGCATAAAATGAAGACTTGAGGCTAGAGAGATGGCTCAGCTTTTGGAGTATTAATTGCTTTTTCAGAAGACCCAGATCCAGTGCCCAGCACCCATATGGTGGCTTACAATGGTCTGTAACTCCAGTTCTAATGGATCCAGTGCCCTCTTTCGGCCTCTGTGGCACCAGGCATGTACATGGTACACAAACATACGTGGAGGAAAAACATTCAAACACATAAAATAAAAATAAATAAATCATTAAGAAAAAAAAGACCAAAGAAAACATGTGTAGGGTTTCCAGATCTAGCCAGTGAAAAATACAGAACATACCCCACTGAATTTAAATTTTAGGTAAATAATACTTTTAAAATTCAGGTATGTTCAGTATAATGATTAATGTGGTAATTCATGACAAGGTCAACACTTGGTATACACTGATACTTAAAAAAAAATCATTGTTTCTTTGAAATACAAATGTAGTTAAGCTTCTTATCCTGTATCAGGCAACTTTACATCAGTTTAACTTTTACCCTTTTTAAAAAAAAATTGGTATTATTTTATACTTTATGTGTATGGGTATTTTGTTTGCATGGACGTCTAGGCACAACATGGTACAGTGCCCAAAGAGGCCAGAGAGGGTGTTAGATCCCCTGGGGTTGGAACTACCCACAGCTACAAACCACCATATGAGTTCTGTGTACAGAACCCAGATCCTCTGGAAGAGCAGCCAGTGCTCCTAACTGCGAAGCCATCTCTCCAGGCCCTCATCACTTGTTTATTGAGACCCAGTGGCATGGAACTTAGGTTGACCTCTTTCTCATTACATAACCAAGAATCACTGTGAACTCCCTTTTAAAAAAAATATGAAATGGATCACAAATTTGCAAGTCATCCCTGCGCAGGCGCCAGGCTAATCTTCTCTGTGTCGTTCCAGGTTTTGTGCATAGGCTGCTGAGGTGAGCACCAGTGTGAACTTCTGATCCTTCTGCCTCAGGCTCCTACGTGTTGGGATTACAGGTGTGGGCTACCACGCCTGGTTCAAACCCAGGATTAGGCAAGTGCTTGATAGACTGAGCCCCGCCTCGCTTGTCTTTTAAAAGGTAAAGAGAGAGAAAGAGTAGATAAGGAAAGAGACTTGACTAAAGGGACACACCTCTCTAGTGACCAACTGGGGATCAGAATCCATTGAAAACTGCCCTCTGCACATGTTTCTCAGATGTATTTAATTTTTCTTTAATTAAAAAAATTTACATTAAATTTTCTTGGGGGAGGGCATGTATGTGCCACGGCTCATGTGCGAAGGTGAAACAATCTCTCCTTGTACCATGTGTAGCTGGGGATTGAACTAGGGTCTTGAGGCTTGGTAGCAGGCACTGTTACATGCTGAGCCGTCTCGTTTCCTAGTGTGACTTCTTGAACTACTACAAATGAGTTTAGAGCACTGGGAAAACTGCCAGACCTTTAGGATATGCGTACACGTGTGAAGGTTTGTGTGTGGGAGTCTCTGTGTATGTGTGTACAGTTTCCTGGGAGATGCTCTTTCATCCTGGGCTGAACAGACTTAGACGTCACCTTACCCTCCACAGCCTACCTATACTAAAATCCAAACAGTCCCCCCACATCGGTCCTATCCCTTTCTTCCTTCTTCGTCCTCTATACATTTTGGATTCAAAGGAAGGATTGAGAAGTGATTTTTACCGAGTACCAATCACTTGCTGACCCTCTCCTTACACCTTACACATGCTCTTTCAATCCATCTTTGCCTCAATTTAGAAGGTGCCCATGATGGTTACCATTTCACTCGTAAGGATACTAAGCTTAATGGACTTTGGGTTAAAGATGATAAAACTAAGATGGTGCAATGGCTGTGGCTCTGTGGCAGGGAGCTTGCCTAGCATGCATAAAGTCCTTGGTTTTATCGGCAATATAAAAACAAAACCAAAACAAGACCAATAAACACAAATACTAGCAACTCAGAAACCCAAGTGCAAATGTTCCCACAATACAGGTCCCCTGTCCCCAAAGTAGATAACATAGTAGTAAATGTGCCAGTCTGGTTCTAATCATTCTCTCTCTCTGTGATATGTGTGTGTGTGTGTGTGTGTGTGTGTGTGCGCGCGCACATGTACGTGCACATGTGGACACTGGGTTTTAATACCAGATGTCTTTCTCTATCACTCTTCACCTGTTTATTTGTTTTGTTTTGTTTCTTTTTTTGTTTGTTTGTTTTTTGTTTTTAAGAGGTCTCCCTCTGTAGCCATGGCTGGCTTAGAACTCACTGTGTAAAACAGGCTGACTTCAAACTCAGAGATCCTCTTGCCTCGCCCCAACCCCCAACTCCCTGTGCTGGGATCAAATATGTGTGTCACCACGCCAAATTTCACGCTATTGCTATTAAACAGCATTTCTTGCTGAATCTGGAGCTCCCAATCACTAGCTAGATTAGCTAGTCAAAGAGTCTCCAGAGATGCCTGCCACCCACTCATCCTTTGAGTGACAGGCGCATTCTTCACCCCTGGTTTTGACCAGGGTACTGGGGACCTAAACTTAGGTCCTCACAGTTGCACATCAAGCGCTTTACCCACTGAGGCATCTCCCGGCCTTTATCTTATCTTTGACACAGGATCTTACTACTCAGGCTAGCCTCAAACTCAAAACCTGCTTTGGCCACCAGTACACTCTTCCTCCACTTGAGGGCGGGCACTGATAAGAGCCGGAGTACACCGGTGACCTTTGCGACTGACCACTAGAGGTCACTTCTCATTCACGTTGGTTCTTCCTCACAGGTCTCTCGCACTGGCCGGACTGGTCTAATCGGCTCAAAGAGGGGAGGGATGGAGTGGGATAGGAGATGAGGGAGGGGACTGGGGATTTCGGGAGAGGAGGCTAGGTTACAGAAGGAGCAATGCAGAATAAATGTCCCCTTTAGAAGGAGGGGACAATGTCTTCTAGTATCAGTCTTGAGAGAAATGGAAAGAGCGTTCTAAGACTTCCTTATCCAAAGGGGGAGAGGAAGAGGAGGTGGGGCGGCACCTCCTGATGAGCTAGTCCACCACCTGTAAACAGTCTCTTTCCTTCCTAGAACTGCCTCGTGGAAGTGGGTGGAGCTCCAGCCCCAGGCCCTGAGCACTAGTCTGTGTGTTTGTAATTTGGTACTCTTTTCCTTAAAGGGGCCTCTCCATATAAGCATCAAGCCCCACAGGACCTGGCTTTAGCCCCACTGGCTCCAGTACAGAGGATTTAAAGAGAGAGGAAAAAGAGGTCAGGAGTTCCAAAGGAAAGCACCCGCCCCAAGACTAACAAGGGAGGGTTCCCTGTGGGGCTAGGAGGGTTCATTCAAGGGCCAAAGACCCCAGCAGCAGTCACTTAACTTCTACAGGGTGATGAACTCCCTCCGGCCAGCAGTCAGAGGTGAGGGGGTTCTTCCTCCTGCTGGCTTAAAGGTTCCTGTGGCTGGTAATAGTTTGCCTGAATCTTAACAGACAGGCCTACAGCATCCTGTTAGCTGCTTTCTGAATAAACAGTGGTCTTGCCAACCATTGTGTCGATTTGGGAAGGGGAAAAAAAAACCAACACCGAAAGGACAGTCCCAGAATTCCTGTGCTGTGAACTTTGCAAAGGGACAAATGACAGGGTACCAGGAAACCACCTGCTCACAGTTCCTGAATACCTGCTTTATCAGTTCTTGGTTAGCCGCCTCTCACCTTTCCCCACACCTGAGGTTATAAACAGCTCCAAATCCCACCCTCCCAGAAGTGGATTTGAAACCTGAGTTCACTGGCTGCCCTGCCAGTAATCTCCTTTGGCAAAACTTGTTTCAGAATTTGGTATACTGTGTTGTGGGCAAATGGCCCTGGTTCTGTGAGTTCTTAGGGAAGAGCCCACTGTGGGAGGGGCCAGAGGGGAAGTGCTAACATTCCTCCATAGCAGCTGAACTGCTTGCCTCACTTGCCTTCCGTCCTGTGTCTGGCGGCAGGGTGTGTGTGTGTGTGTGTGTGTGTGTGTGTGTGTGTGTGTGTGTGTTGGTGGGGGGTTAGGGGGTAGGTAGAAGAGGAGAGGGTCCTTATAAAAGGCCATCCTAGCGTCCACTAAGTGTTCTGCCAGCTCTGGAAACCCCACCCTTCCTGACAGGGTGCTCTCTGCTTCTGCTTCAATAAACACCTGTCTTCAGCTCTCCTGCCTGAGTCTTCACTTCCTTTGTCCCTGGACCTTCAATGCTTTATTCATCTCTGGAGAGACCTAGGACATCTGGGAAGCCAGCATGGCTCTTGGTACAGTTCCATATCGAGATAGACAGTTCTATCTGAGAGATGTGATGGGTTCTGGAATAAAAGTTCAAGCAATACCCATAAGGCTAAGGGCAGATGACATGAGGAACCTGGGCTTTGAAGCGAACCACAGTGCAGGAACCTGGCTGGATCCAGCAGCTCCCAGGCACTGCTGAGAACTGACTGCTTCTCCCCCAGTTCCACATCCAGCAGCTTTAATCAGGTAGCTTGAAATTGACCAAGGTGAAAGTATTTATATAATTGAAATTGGCAACCACTGCAAATCCAGACTCTCCTCTCTGGAGCTGTCAGACATCTACCAGAGCATCGTGGTGCCACCCCTAACACACATACCACACCGACTGCCTGCAGCCTCTGTCTTTGTCTATATATGGGCTCACAGAGGAGACCTGCCAATGGTCCCCGGCAATCTTCCTTGTTCTGTTATGCAGGTATTTTAAGTATTTTCCTGTTAATTATATCCCAATTCCAGACAGTTATCTTTCTTTTCTTTTATAACACATAATTGTTCTTGCACCTCATTTGGAGGCCCTCCTTGCCTTAGGGATTAAATGCCTTCTTGTGAAATCTGGGGCAACGATGCAGCCAGGACAGCAAATTACCCTTTCTTTCCAGAAGTGAGCAGTACAGATGCCATCAACAACTGCACAGTCCAGTCCAGATGTACGCTGTGTCATGAAAGACCCGGATAAATCCAGACCCCCCCCCCCAAGCAGGAAAAATAGAGCCAAAAACCTAGCAGGGGAAGAACCAAAAATCTAGGTAGCCGGTTCAGTGACTCTGTTCCAGGAACTAGCTGACCATACAGTTAGATTATAATCTTGAGAATAATCTTGAGAAATGGGGAGTTACCCCCTTGTGATTATCACTGGTATTTTTGGAATTTTCCAATGATCACTGATATTTTTGGAATTTTCCAATGACCCTACCCCCTTTGGGTTGTGGTTTCGTTTCTTCCCAGCTACTCGAGGTTGAACTCCGCTACCCGTGTGGGATATGAGTTTCGGCCCCAGCTGGTTCCTATCATTAAACCTCGTGTGATTGCAGCAAGGACAGTCTCTCATGAGTTCTTGGGGGCTCGTGTTATCCCGAGACTTGAGTTAGAGTCTCCCCACTTCGGGGCTCTTTCAGTCATGATTCGGTGTCTGTCTGGGCACCTTTGCAATGGTAGAGACTGAGCCATCCGGCTTCACCCTGGTTGACATGTGATTTACCAAGCTCCATCCTTTGCCCTGACCAGTGTTCTTCCAAGAAGCTTGAGGTCCTTCCAGAGGTCCCACAATTAAATCCTGTCCTTCTAGGACACCGGGGAGATTTTACATGAGCATATTTGCATCAGATAGAGAGAAACAGGCAAAGAGAAGTCACCTGATCTGCTCATGCCAGCCCCGATGATGGAGATCTCAGTGTGAAGACCATTAGCTGCAAGATATACCATGGAGAGATATACAGGAGGGAGTGGTCACCCACATGCCCACTTCCTACCAAGTGCTCCTATAATAAATAGTTTGAGGTGCCAGAGTACTTGGTGGTAGAATAATTGTCCCTAAGTTTAGAGTTCAGTCATCAGTATCACACACACACACACACACACACACACACACACACACGGGTGTGGGAGGACACTGGGTGTGATGATATACCCCTAGGGGGTCCTGGGTGTGATGGCACACCCCTGTAAACCCCACACTTGGGAGGCTTAGACAAGGCTAGCCTAAGCAATGAAGTGAGACGCTGTCTCAATAAACTAGAAAAAGAACAAAAACCTACCATACAGCTCATAAATAGTTAATAATTTAAAATTTTTAAAACTTTAAATCAAGGTGCACAGCAGGACTCATGAGGAAAAACAATCCCAGGCCATGCCTCTGGCCATGGCTCCCCTCTTCTAAACCTGCTCCTCAAGGCATGCCGTTATTGTTGTCGGGATTTGTTACTGTAATAACGAGTACAGTCACTTTGTTTTGTGTTCTTGGTGTATTTATGTCTAGAACAGTGTTTGGCACATGGTAAATACCTGTTGAAACCACATTGTCCCTCCCGTCTGGGCTGGGGTTTGAACCCAGTGCCTCTAAGCTACATTGCCAACCCTAATAATTTTTTACTCACTTATTTATTAATCATGTTTCCTTTTTATGTCCCCAACTGCTTCAAGGTTTTGCCAAGGTTTATCACTTCTCTGTGCTGCCGTTAACACCTTTGTTTCTTCTTCCATAAGTACAGATAATATCTCTGGACTCTTATCTGCCCGACTTGAGGGCCATGCCTTCCACGCCACACTGAATATCGCTCACTGAGCAATCCTGGGCCAGAGCTCCTCTGCATAATTAGGGGACATGTTTTACAACAATCGGCAGGGGAAATGGATTTTGGACTAGCACATCCCAAGGAAGAACAGAAAGAAGATAATGGAGGGAGCCCTATCTAAGTTATTAAATTAAGATCAAGTGCTAAGATTGTGGATATAGCTCAGTGGTAGAGTGTTTCCCTAGCATTTATGAGGTCCTGGGTTCAATTCCCAGCACTGTATTAAGTATAGTTCAGAAGCATTGAGATATCAGCATAAGTCCACAGCTCAAGGGCTGGGAATGGAGTTCAGCAGTAAAGCACAGGCTAAGCATGCACAACCTTCCCCGCTTTAAGGGTCAGGGAGTTGGATCAGTGAGTAGGGGGTATAGTCTCCAAGCCTAATGACTTGAGTTTGGTCCCTGAAACACACATGGGAAAAGTTAAGGATAAACCTCTCTGACTTCTACCTTCCCACATAACACATGTACAGCACACACACACACACACACACACACACACAGAGTTTTTAAACGTAATTTTAAAAAGCTCAGATTTTTGCTAACAGTCTCCTTTTACCTTAAGTGCTCTCCTGACCTTTCTACAACACAGGACCTGCTTCATACAATAAGAATTCTTTGGGCCTAAGAAACTGGTAGGCACCTTGGGTTCACCTCTGCTATTGTTGAATCCTGCAAATGCCATCTGTGTGTTCTTGGCATGCTGTGAAAAGGAGGGTGGGAGGCGGACATAGCCCTGGCATAAGCCTGAGTGTGGGTTACAGTAACAGCATAGGATCAGAGGAGAAAAGAAATCATCCAGGGCTTTGTTTTCCAGGAGCCCCTGGCTAGCACTGCATGCACAAAGCAAACACTGTCCACATCGGTGCCTCAATACAGACTTCTTGTCTGTATCCTTTCTCCACCTACTTCCAGAAGTAGAAAAGCATCTCTCGTTTTTGATTGCACTTCCTCATCCCCAGCCCCTTCCACTCTTTGTTCTTAAAGGCACATACTGGCTCTGTGGATCTCAGGCCTTTGGACTCAGGCAGCACTCAGGACAGATAGCAGGGACGCAACAGCTTCCCATGGGGCTCCACATGTTGAAACCCTAAGGACTAGCCCTTACTCTGCCTTCTACCCAGCCTCAACCCTGTGACTCAGTAGGGGCATCCAGCTCTCTGCCAATTTCCCCACACAACCAGCCAATTGCACATCTTGAGTTCTTACCCATTGCCAGTGGAACCCTGTCAATGTTTGCTGTGTCTTTTGCTCACCATGTAGAGACAATATACCCACTGGAAGAACACTGTAGGAAGCAGTAGGGCTGTTTGGGCTATGATCTAGCTAGATTTGAACTGAATAAATTTAGCATTTGGACTTAAACAAAAAAAACATATCATTAATTGATACTATATTCTATTGGGAATAACAGAAAAATCTAAAAGTGGCTTTAGAAACTTTTTTTTTAGTTATAAACTGATTGGCCCTTTTGCTCAGGCTTCTTATTAACTCTTATAACTTATATTAGCCCATTATTCTTGTCTATGTTAGCCACATGGCTCGGTACCTTATTCTGCGAGGCAATCACATCTTGCTTCTTCTGTGGCTAGGTCAGGACTGCAGAATAAGCTTTCTTCTTCCCAGAATTCTCCTGTTCTCATTGCCCCACTTCTACTTCCTGCCTGGTTGTCCCACCTATACTTCCTGCCTGGCTACTGGCCAATCAGCGTTTATTTAAAATATAATTGAAATATAATTGACAGGATACAGACCATTGTCCCACAGTACTTCCCCTTCTTCTTTTTTTTTTTTTAAAAAAAAACAAGAACTCTAAATCTAATATCCTTTGTTTAGCTTTTCTTCTCATCATTAGCCATAACAACTTATAACCAACATTCTAAACAAAGGAAAATATCCATAGTCCATCTTTTGGGAAT
Source organism: Ondatra zibethicus (assembly GCA_004026605.1). Lineage (NCBI taxonomy): Eukaryota > Metazoa > Chordata > Mammalia > Rodentia > Cricetidae > Ondatra > Ondatra zibethicus. Next base: position 22,813 of record PVIU01010863.1, on the reverse strand, counting down.
GTGGGCAGAGTTTTCCAGGCTACTTCCTGATGGTTGGGGATTCTGATAATCTTACGGGGATCTAAAGAAAATTTAGAATTATGATCAAGTCCTGACTGGAGTATCCTGTGAGGCTTGATCATCTCAGGCAGCAGTCTTGAATCTGTTAGATGTAGAACTCAGACATCTGGGCCATCTGTTCCTATCGGAGATTTCTCAGGTGGTCTTCCTTGATCAAACCTGATTTTTCTTAACTCAGAATGAATCCACAGCCTGTGGATTCCTGTGGAAACAAAAACAAAACCTCTTCTCCAAAGTAACATACCTTTTGACTTACATTTTAAAGTCAAGGTATTTTCAAAATACCTATCTTGGATTAATTCACCAGCATTTATAAACAAATATCTTTTAGCAGCTATTGCTCCTTCCTCAGCATTCAAATAATTCAAAGAGAACATAATAACTTAACAGTATCCAGACTCTCTGTGTATTTTTCATCTTTACGTGGCTTTATTTTAATCTGTATTTCTTTTATTTTTACTTTTAATTTTTGGCTCTTTGAGACAGGTTCTCTGTGTATCTTTGTCCTGGAACTCCCTCTTTAGACCAGGCTGTCCTGGAACTCACAGAGATCTGCCTGCCTCTGCCTCCCAAGTGCTGGGAATAAAGGTGTGTGCCACCATACCCAACTACTCTCTTTCTTTCTATTTTATTTTAAGGACTTTAACCTTTTTCTTTTCTCTCCCAAGCCTGCATATATTTTTAACACACTGAAAACCATTTAGAGGTTTTCTTCATCTTTGAATCTCTCTTTACTGTATATCTCTTTTTCTGACCACACAAGTCTTTAATTTGCCGAGCAATATAACTAGGATTAAAGCCATGGCTTTGACAGCTGGATCCAGCCCATTCTTTAGCTTTCTGAGATTCCAGCCTTATGGCAGAGGTACCAGCCAAAGCCATGTTTATCGCCACAACTCTATGGCATTTCAAGGTCTGTGTCACCACCAAGAAGCATGATGTAGGCTATTCATAAATGCCATTTAAGTGTTTTGTGGCAGAGCCTCTTAAAAGGGCTGCAAAGCTTTTGCAGCTAAAGTTGAGTCAGGAAGCCTCTCTTAAATGAGAGCACTTGCCTCTAGCAAGCAGAGCCCACTCAAGAACGTGCTGCTATTAATAAGCCATGCTTTGCTCTATTTTTTTTGTCTAGAATTAATTTTTAAGCTCTCTCAGGCTTTATGTGGATGCAATTGTCCACACATTGGGCACCATTCTGTTGACTGACGTTTCTATCCCACCCAGTCCTGCAGCCATTCAGCACCAAAGAAATCACACAGAGATCTACATTAGTTATAAACTGATTGGCCCATTTGCTCAGGCTTCTTATTAACTCTTATAACTTATATTAGCCCATTATTCTTGTTTATGTTAGCCACGTGGCTCAGTACCTTATTTGGTGAGGCAGTCATATCTTGCTTCTTTTGTGGCTAGGTCAGGACTTGAAACTTAATTTTTTATTGCACACTGACAAGTCAGAGATATCCCAGGAGTGATATGGCATCCTGGTCCCTGCCACAGGAAGAAAGAATGGTAGGCTAAGATCTGACCTATCAAAGAGTGATACAAGGTATTCTACTTTTCTGTAATAAAACACTGTTGATAGAGTTTCTGTTCCACCAGGTCCTGAAGCCATTTAGCCCTCCCCAAAATACACAGAGGCTTATATTAATGATAAACTGTTTGGCCTGTTAGCTCAGGCTTATTATTAACTAGCTCTTACAACTTAAATTAGCCCATAATTCATCTATGTTTAGTAACATGGCTTGATGCCTTTTATCAGTAAGGTATTCTCATCTTGCTTCCTCTGCATCTGGCATCTCTGCCTTTCTTCTTCCCAGAATTCTCTTAGTCTGGTTGCCCCGCCTATATTTCCTGCCTGACTACTGGCCAATCAGTGTTTTATTAAACCAATATGAGTGACAAGTCTTTACAGTGTACAAAAGCATTATCCCACAGCCAAACACCACTTAGAGAAGGGAAGAATTAATTTGGCTTACTCTCCTGGATCAAAATCAATCACTGAGGGATAGTAGGACAAGCAGACACCACAGAGGGATGCTGCTTACTGGCTAGCTCTCTGGGTTACTCATAGGCTCATGCTGAAGTAGCTTTCTAGAGATGGTGCTGCCCACAGTGGGCTAGGCCCTCCTGCACCTATTAATAATCAAGACAAACCTGACAGATATGCCCACAGGTCTATCTGATCTAGTCCCTCAGTTGAACTTTTAGGACTCTAGGCTGTGTCAAACTGACCAAGTGAACACAAACATCAGCTGTGCAACTTCACATTGGATTTTACACTTTCACTATCAAATATATTTTTATGAACTTACCCAATAAGTTTTGATATAACCTATTTGCAATACAGGTCTGGATATTCCTAAGAAATTCTTTTGTTTATTCTCATCATCTCATAAAAGTAACAGGTTCAGGTTATGCCAGGTGGGAAGACAGAGCTTGATATAAACCACTTGAGAGTAGAGAAATACAAATAAGCATTAAGAGTGTCAGTGATGGGGCTGGAGAGATGGCTCATTGGTTAAGAGCAGTGACTGCTCTTTTAGAGGACCCAGGTTCAATTCCAGCAACCTCATGGCAGCTCAAAACCTCTTGCAACTCCAGTCCCAGAGGATTCATGCCCTCTTCTGGCCTCCACAGGCCCTGTACACACACGGTGCACAAGCATAATGCAGGTAAAACACTCATACATATGAAAATTTTAAAAAGAATGCCAATCATTGCTGTATGTGATAGTATATACTGTTAGTACCAGTGCTCAGGAGGCAAAAGCAGGTGGATCTCTGTGAGTTCAAGGCCAGCTTGGTCAACATAGTTAGTCGTAGAACATCAGGGCTACAAAGTGAGACATTGTCTCAAGCAAAAACAAAAATAAACAAAAAGAATGTCAATGATTAAATCACAGTGTTTTAAACTTCATTTAACTATTTGAGGTCCTGGGGATTGAACCTAGGTCTTTGCACATGCTAGGCAAGTGCTCTACCACTTCTCTATACCTCCCCCACCACCACACGCACACTTTTTACTTTTCATTTATTTCATTTATTTGTTGGCTTTTGAAACAGAGTCTTAGCTAGCCCAGGCTTGCTCAGCATCATTATCTAATCAAAGATGGACTTGAACTCCTAATTCTCCAGCTCCTTAGTGTTATATTACAGGCCGATACCACTACACCCAGTCTCAGCTTTCATTCTGGCACAAGTTCACACTAAATTGCTGGACCTGAACTCACTCTGTAGCCCAGGAAGACCTTTAACTTGTGATTCTCTTGCACCAGCCTCCAGGGAGGATGTGATGACAGGCCAGGCGCACTCACTTCCTTTATTAAAAAAAAATTGTGGTAAATGCCCTAATAGCCAACAGGCCTCTTTATAGAAAGTCTTGAGGCATCCCCGGACACGCATGTGGTTCACAGATATACATGCAGGCAAAACACCCATATACATACATTTAAAAAATAATAATAAAACATGGTGAGGATTCCATAGGCATTGGATTCAACATATTTCTCACAAAACAATTATTATAGATGGAAAAATCACCTCTTCCAGAGCAAAAGCCTGTGATGATAGAATGAAAAAAAAATGCCCTTGCCTGTTTCCCCACATGTGGTTTGCACACACTTGCCAGAGGCTCCTCTCTATTCAGCATCAGCCTTTTCCTTCCTCTGTGGTAAGGAAAGTCTCTAGGATGCATACATACTAGCAATTACTTTTCTGTGATATTGTGCAATATATATGTGGTCTTCCTCTGTCTCCTGGTAGACCAGCTCCTAAATTCTTGTAATCTTCAGTGATGAGTCTCTTATATGCTAATGCAATTATGGTGGTTGGCAACCTCTAGATTCCTGAGGGGTGACAGCTGGTCTGGACCAAGGTGTGATTAGAGGGTTTGGATTTATGAGCTCCACTTCTCAATCTCCCAGCAGGGAGCTAGGAGAGTGGCTGAAAGGTAAGTTGATCATCAGTGGCCAATGATTGACTCTATCAGCCTTGTATAATGATTCAGCCTTCATAAAAGCCCCAGAGGACAGCTGGAAGAACTTCCAGGAAGCTGACCAGCAGAGATTCTGGGAGGTGGGGAGGGTATGGAGGCTCTGCATCCCTTCTTCTCTGCTTTACTTCCCTCCATCTTGATGTGATGCTGTTTATCAGGAGCCTTTGGTTTTCGTTTTTGTTTTATGGTGCTGAGGAATGAACCCAGACCTCTATCATGCTAGGCAATCACTCTACCACTGAGTGTCATCAGTAGCCTTTCTAATACCTGTCACTGTTATTTTATTATTTATTTGTATGCACGCTTGTCTGTATGTGTGCCTGAACAGTCAGTGAGGCCAGCTTGTTGGAGTTGGTCCTCTCCTACTCTCTAAGTCCTCAGGATTGAACTCAGCCTGTCTGTCTAGGCAGAAAATGCCTTATCCCACTGAGCTACCTCAATGGCCCCTTCATTTTAATTTTTATGTATTTATTTGCCTTACTTAATATTTTTGTTAGTTTTAAAATATGTGTACATGTATGCAACTATGTATGAGTATGTACATGTGTGTCCAGGTGCCCTCAGAAGCCAGGATACACTGGAGCTGGAGTTACAAGCAATTGCGAGCTGTCATGTGGGTGCTAAGAAACAAGCCCTGGTCCTCTGCAAGATCAGCCAGTGCTCTTAATCATAGAGAGAGCCATCTCTCCCACCCCTGTTTATTTGCTTTTGAGGCAGAGTCTTACTCTGTAGCCCAGACTGGCATGTATTATGTAGCCCAAGCTAACCTCCAACTCATGGCAATGCTCCTGCCTCCAGAGCACTGGGATTATGAACATGAACCAACAGGCCAAGGTAGCTGCACTGAGAGGTACTTCTGAAGTGAACCAGTCATCCTCATTGTTCCCCTGAGTTCTAGAGCCACTCCAGAAGATGAACCAAAGATAAGAACGAGGGTAGGAGCTCTGGCTTAAAGTCTGTAGCACAAATACAACAGCCTGGGGATAGGCGCAGCAGTGGGGGAGGGTAGCAGCATGGGGGACTGAGCCCCCGAGTGTGGTCTAACCAGCGGCAGCACAGCAGAACCAGAGAATGTCTGTTAAAGGAAGGATCATTTGCTTGGTGTCTGTGAGAGAAAACCCAGATATTTGATCACACGACTCTTCCTTCTGTTGGCTGTTGAGTAAGAGTAGAGGAACTGGGTTTGTTTGTTCCTGTACATTCTCTATGCCTTCACCCTGTGAGCTGTTAAACTTATGCAACAGCTGAGACTGCCCTCAAAGACTTCAGTTCACTCTCTCACCACACACGAGTCCTGTCTGCTTTGTAAACAGACTTATGCCATTTCAACAATTGACTGATTTACAGCCTTGTTTTGTCTTAATAGAATCAGTTATCAGCGATGTTCCAGTGGTTTTGGTATTGACTAAGTCCATTAGTTAGAAAAATTCTTTGGAAAGCAAGATTTTGTTCTAGGAGGGGAAAAACATTTCCACACTAGACAAGTCTCTGTGGTTTGTTTGAAAATGACAGTAAAACAAAAACAAACAAACCAAGATGAACAGCCATGGTGGCACCTGGGGTATAGCTCAGTAGAAAACAAAAACAAAACTGCTTAGCTCATGTGAGACCTGGGCTCTATCTTCAGCACAAAGATAAATGAATAAGAAGCAAAGGAGAGCCCAAGTGGTGATGGAGTTGCGTGTGCGCACACCACGCCCATTTTATGGAGGACTGGGGAAACAAACTCTCAGTTACCTGTGCTTTTTGATAGGTTTGGTAGGTTTTAACATTTTCCAGATAGTTTTGGCTATTCTGAGCCTTGCACTTCTCTATAAATGGTAGGAGCAACTCACAAACTTCTGAAAGAAAAAAAAAGAGTAAGAAGAAGCAGCGGAACATTAAGCTGCTGCTGCTGCTGGCGTTTGACAGAGGTTGCACTGGATACAGAGCAGTTTGGAGTTAACACTCTCCCGTCATTTCTCTGATCGTGAGCATGGGAACACTGTCTGTTTAGGTCCCAGTCTCTTTCAGTGAGGTTTCAAAGCTTTTCAATGTAAACATCTTGTACTTCTTTTGTTAAATATATTCCTAACCATCTTATTCTTTTGGACACCATTATAAATGGCTGTCTTCTTCATTTTCTCATCCTATGTGTCAAGAACACAGAAATACATTGAAGCCAAATGTGGTGGCACAGGCCCATAATCCCAGCATTTTAGAGGCTAAAGCAGGAGGATTGAGAGTTCAAGATTAGCCTGGGCTACATAACAAGGCCCTATCTCAAAACAGAAAATTTAAAAAGTACAACTCATGTATGACTTGTTTTGTGCAGCCTTGCTGAACTTATTCTAGATTTTTAGTGGATACCTTGGGCTTGTCTATTTAGAGATCAGTTCATGTCATCTACAAGTAGAGGTAGTTATATCTTTTTTCTTATTTAGATGACTTTTGTTAGTTTCTTTTTCCTCATTTAATTACCCTGACTGATGGATGTGCCACCATCCATCTTTAAAATATGGAATGCTTCATGAATGTGCACAGAGGCCATGCTAATTTCTGTATCATTCTGTTTTAGTATATGTGCTGCCAAAGGGAACACTTTTTCCTTATTCTAAGGAAAAGACTTCAGTCTTTCATCATTAAGAACCATATTAATATAGTTATGATGCTGTAATAATCCATTATATAGGGATGAATTCTTTTTTAAAAAAAGATTTATTTATTTATTGCATGCACAGTGTTCCACCTGCATGTATGTCTGCATGCCAAAAGAGGGCATCAGATCTCATTACAGATGGTTGTGAGCCACCATGTGGTTGCTGGGAATTGAACTCAGGACCTCTGGAAGAGCAGCCAGTGCTCTTAACCTCTGAGCCATCTCTCCAGCCCAGGAATGAATTCTTTTAAAGGTTTTTTTGTTCTTGTTCAATTTTATGGCACACATGCACTGTGCTAGTAACACTGAAAATGCAAAGTTGACCCTTGCTTAGCCAGGGTTATTACTATCAAGGAACAGAAACTGACCCTAGTTTATTTAAGCACAAAAATGATTTGCTGAAAAGGTACTGTTGAGGAAGATGGAGTAGCAGGCTCTGAGAACAGATGGAAGAAGAGGGCCCTGACAGCAACTGGACAGCAGTCTAAATAGGGCCGTAAGCCTGAGTCAGCAAGAGAGCTCTGTGACCTCCACTGCTTGGAGGAGGGCGACAGTGACATTGGCTGTGTTATACTGCGGAAACTGAAGTTGCCCTGGGAATGGATGTTTCTCTCACCATGTCTGCAAGTGGACACAGTCATTAGTTCTCTTCTTTATCTTCCTAATTGCTGTGAATTCAAAGTTGGAAGGGCTGAGGGTATAGCTCAGTGGGTAAATGCTTGCCTAGGTTCCGGTTCAGCACTGCCAAACCAAACAACAGAACAACAGACTACTGTTCTGGACTTACAGGTGCACATGCTGGCCTCACTGTTGGCTGAATTCACGGAGACCTTTCAAGACTGTTGTATGGGAAGGAAGGCTGGGATTTAGTAAAGCACTTTGGGTGCATTTGGCGCTTGTAACTAAGAATATCCTTCTCAGCTACGATGGCAGTTAAAACCTATTTTTAAAAATGAACTGAAATTAGAAGTGTACATGCGAGTTACTGCCTCACAAGTTGGCATGCCAGTGTGTTTTGAAAATAGCAGATGCTTCTCGATTATAGAAAGAACAAATAATTTTGAGCTCTAAAACTCAAAAATTAAAATTAAAACAGACTGGGTATATAGATCAGCGATAGAATGTGATAGAATGAGATAGAATATCAGAGGCCTTGGATTTACTCCTCAGTACTGGGGGGGAAGTGTTCACTTTATATTTCCTTTTAATTTCATATTAATATATATGTGAATCTATTTTGTAATGTATGTGTTTAATCATCTAGGTACATGATTTATAAATATATAATATATAAAATACATATATAATACTAGAGATTTATGCTCATTCATTTTTGTGGATACAGTATGCTCCGCCAAGGGTTTAGAGAACACTGCCTCAGAATAGCTCTGTGTCTATGTTTGAGAGAAGAGAGGAGGCAGAGCAAAGAGGACAAGAGGAGAGGGACTACCTCAGCAAGGCAGCATTCCAGGTCCACAGTAAGAAGAGGCTGAGTTAGGGTATTGGCTAAAAAGGAACAAGTCCCAGGGAACGTGGTAAAGGGAAGATAGAACCATCGACAGCTAGCAATACACGAGCTAAGGAATGGCATAGGATCAACCACTCGATTGAGAAGAAGGAAAAGTCATTAGGGGATAAGGAATGAATTTTTCTTTAACTATGTTGAACCAAAATGCCTCTGGGGACATCCTGTGAAAGAACCTGTGGTGCAGGTGAGAAAGAGAAGCTGGATGACAGCTGCCAAAAATTAGTTTTTAAAGAAACTTTAAAATCCATGTTTTACAGTTCTACAGTATGATACTATAAAGATGCTGCTGTGGAATATTCCTTTAACTGTGTAAAGGTGTGCTACATTTGCTTGCGCTGCAGAATACTACGTCAACTGTGTAAAGGTGTGCTACATTTGTTTGCGCTGACTTTGTTTAACCATGTAAGGTTGTGTTGCATTTGTTTCACCTTGCCTGCCTAAGGCATCTAGCTGATTGGTCTAATAAAAAGCTGAATGACCAATAGCCAGGCAGAAGAGGGATAAGCAGGACTGGCAGGCAGAGAAAATAAGTAGGAGGAGAAATCTAGGCAAAGGAAGAAGAGATAAGAGAATGAGGAGAAAGAGAGGGACACTTGAGACAAAAGATAAATAAAGAGAAACAGATTAAAATAAGAGCTAAAATAAGACTGGGCAGCCATAACTAATAAGAAGTCTCCATGTCACCGGGCGGTGGTGGCGCATGCCTTTAATCCCAGCACTCGGGAGGCAGAGGCAGGTGGATCTCTGTGAGTTCGAGACCGGCCTGGTCTACAGAGCTAGTTCCAGGACAGGCTCCAAAGCCACAGAGAAACCCTGTCTCAAAAAACCAAAAAAAAAAAAAAAAGAAGTCTCCATGTCAAGATTTGGGAGTTGTTTCATGGCCTAAAAGAAAAAGCCTGGTACAAGATGTTATCATAGGAAACAACAAATTTGACTTCTTAAAACGTGGACATTCCTCTGGACTGGACATGGTGGCACATGCCCTTAATCCCAGCACTCGGGAGGCAGAGGCAGGTGGATCTCTGTGAGTCTGAGACCAGCCTGGTCTATAGAGTGAGTTCCAGGATAGCCAGGGCTACCCAGAGAAACCCTGTCTCAAAACAAACAAACAAATAAAAAATTCATTCTAATGATTGTTCATTATAATTCTTGGAAAATAAATGGGCTCCTTACCATTATTCAGTTGAGGGTCACATGGCACTCCATCCCACTCCCTTCCAGGAGGGAAGGTAAACAGTCAATAGGCCCACTGAACAGTTAGCATCATGCTATCTCTACATAGCAAAACCTCTATGCAGAGGATAGGCAGAACAATGATGCAAAGTCCTGAGCCACTATCTCATAATGAATAGTGGAGTTATAAAGATAGCCTTGGTGAAGCACTCTGGAAAGGCCATCGCCATCTGCTCCATGCAGGTGTCAAGTGATCGCGGAAGTTTCAAACTAAACAGATACTGAAGTCAAACATCAGCATGGTCTACTATAGCACAGAAAGATTCCACCCGTTTATATCCATCAATTCCTCCCCAGATCAATGTTGGATACAGTTGCACGGAAAGCAGGCACTTAGTCAGCTCTCCACAATCCTCCGCCATTCTCTCCAAGTCATCCACTTCTGCGTCCTGGATCTCTTCATGGGACCTTCCTGTATTTCTCCTGCTCTGATGGACTCAATGGCACTGACTCAAGGTGCTTGGCCCCTCCCATGGTCTAAGAAGAGCTAGGCCCCACTGTCCCCTGTGGTACCTACTGGTTTCCTATGTCCAAAGGGTCCTGGGTTGGCAATGTGATTACAGCCACAGCTGTAGATGCTCCATCCACACCTGGATGCTATGGGAGACCCTGACTGGGCAAACCATCTCTAGCTCTAACATCACCTTCTTCAGGAAGGAAATGTTTCATAAAGATCCTGCCACAGAAAGGCGTTTAGCACTGCCACCAATGTTCCATACTAGTCCCAGGTCCTTGATAAATCAGTTTCTTTCTTAGGTCTCCCACAAACACAGTCTGGGTCTGTGGACTGAGCATCAGATTCCTGCATTCCCAGTTCCCTCGGTAGTGCCTGCCTGTCTATTGCTTTCTAGTTCCTGATGTTCACGGGCACCTCAGCTGGAGATAACCCCCAATATCCCCAATGGCTCACATGAGTTGACTCTTTAGGGTTTATCCAATATTGCCTTAGATTGTGAAGCCTTTGTCTCAAGGAGGCATGTGTGGTCAAATTGCTCAGCTTTTCCGCCTCTGCAGCACCAAATTGATTACGTGTGCCTCTATGTCCCACAGACTCGAAAGCCAGGCCATGAGGGTCTCCTTCACTGCTTGTTTCAGAGTCTTCCTAAGCTCCAATAGCTCTGATGCCAGATGTTCTTTTCCTATGGTCTGCACCAGATTATTGTTAAGACCTCTATTGGTGTGCTGGCCGTAAATTTTCCCTATCTCTGCATTGAAGGTCAGACCTGAGGCACATCTGTCACTTGTGGGTCACTCTCCCTTCCTCACTGCTATCTGGCTTGTCCCAAGGAGTCCATGTTTTGTGGTCCCAGAAGGGACTCTATATGATAGGTATTATCTAGGACCCTTCCCCTGTTGGCTCCCTAGCATGGAAAATGGCAGACCAGCATCTCCATTTCTCCTTATCTTTTATCCAATTACCTGCTAAGCCTGTGGCCAGTACTAAAGACAGCACTACATGCCTTTCTCACTGCAGTCCATCCCTTACACCGGCAGTCTCCCTCTGGGTAGTCACCTCTGCCTGTGATAGACCCCTTGCTGTCTGTAGCAGCAGCCAGGCTGCTTCTGCAGCTCGTGCTGATACTGCCACCCTTGATGTGCCCCTCCCAGGGCCTGTCACATTTACTCTAGACCTTTAGCATGTCACCCCATATCACCTAGACAACTATATGTAGATCCACCCACACCCCACATCCCCATCCCGTGCTGCCCAGGTGGTCCTCCGCTGTAACATGTCTCACTAATCCCTGCACCTTTTGTGTCCCTGCCACTACCTCCACAATCCCTATAGGGACAGACCACCATGTCAACATTTCCTCAAAATTAACCCTGCCCCTTTCACACAATGTCACTTCAGTTGTTTGTCTCATTTCCCACACCAGGGACACCAATGTTCGTCCCAAGCTCATCTTTGATTTTGTTGGATCCCTCCAGTTACATGTCAAGTGTTTCTCAAATTCCTTCCCATGGGGAGACAGAAAAAAAATCTACCCTCTGCATCTACCCCTTTGTTGTTCTAATGGCAAACCCAGGTACATTTTCACCAAAGTTCACTCTATGGAACCACGGAGTTCATTGGGCTTACTTACAAAGCAATGGGTGAGACGTTAGTTACAGGACTGTGGGTGCTCCACCTCCAAAAGACCACACTAGAAAGTCTTTATATGGCAGGGGAAATGATGTTCCCATAGCTGCCTAGATGGAGCCCCTCCCCTAGTTCTGCCCCACATATATCCTCTAACCCCTCCCCCAACCCCCATTATGTGTACAGAATTAGGGCAGAATTGCATATAGTCAGTTGATGGAGGCAGCTGGATACCCAGATGAGGGTCCCATGACCCAAACTGACCTCTCCTATGAGGGAAGGCGAACAGTCAAGAAGCTCAGGTGAGATGATATTTGTGGAAGTACCCAGCCAAACTCCCAAAGGGCAGCAGTTTGACTTGGGGCTTCATGCTATACAATAGCCATCTTGTATCTCAGTCTACCTCATCATATCCTACATAGTCACACTCACACATGCTTACAAAACAAAAGCCACTCACAGGTTCTTAGTACCCAAGACCTCAACTAACAAAGGGGATAAAGATCTCCATACTTGGATCATTCCTGTGATAGTAATTATCCTTACATCTATTAGAACTTGACAGTAAAAGATATGAAGTGACTGACTATCATGAGCTAAGTAACTAATCCTTTAGGGTTATAGGCAGAAAACACCAGTTACTTAAAATAGGAATAGGTAAAGGTGAGTTCCAACCTAAATCACAGTAACAGTCCATGCAAGAGCACAACGCAGTAATGTTTACCATTGAAAAGAGAGACTATTATGACCCAATAGTTTTATACCCAGCTAAATTTCCACTTGTGTATAAAGGCAAACAAAACACAATGTCAGGGCTAGGGAGATAGCTCAGACACTAAAGTGCTCCTAATGCAAGCGCAAGGATTTGAGTTTTGATCCCAACCCACGTAAAAAGCCAGGTACAACATGTGCCAGCACTAAGGAGGCAGAGCCAGGAGCATCCCTGGGGCCTGCTGGCCAGCCAGTCTAGCCAAATCAGCGATTCCAAGTTCAATGAGAGATGCTATACTAAAAAATAAGACAGAGACATCTAGAATTGACTTCTAGAGTCTATACACGTGTGCATATGCACCTCTACACATGAGTACACACACACACGAACACACACATACACTTTTATACACCTTTTCCAAATAATCAGTTTCGAACATTTAAAAGTTTATACTGAAACACGTTTTGAAAGTTATCTGATGGTGAAGTCCAGCCAGTGAAGAAATTCCAGGATGAAAAACTGAAGAATACAGAAAATATAGCCTGTCATGAAATGCCAGACCACATAAATCTAGAAATGAGGGCAAAACAATGATAGATCACTTAAATTAGGACCCACATAGTTGAACAAGGAAGATCATCTGCTGAGGAAACTGAGGTGGATTTCCATGTGGTGATGAGGACCAGGATGGAGCCTTCGAATATAAGGAGAGAGAAGGGAACATTTGTTCAAGAGAATATCTCAGCGCAGGGTACCAGGGTCTGTCCCCATCCCTCTGCTGGAACACTGCTTCAGAGCAGGATGAGGGCCTGTAAAGTAGTGGCGGTGGCTCAGTGTAAGATCAGAGTCTGAATCAGACAAGAAAAGTGTCCACACAAGAAGGCAGTGCTGTCAGGCCCCTGGCAGGTTAGGCATCCCCATGGGAACATGTCCTGGGCTGTAGCAAGACAGTTTGAGAACAGTGACAACAGTGACGATGAAGTCCTTGGAAAGGAGAATTAAAAGGTTTCTTTTTGTTTCATTTTTATGGACTGGGGTGGGGATTGCACTTGACTAGACTGTGCAAGGCCCTGGGTCTGATCTCTAGCATTGTAGTTTTTAAAAGTTTCTGCTATTTATTTGCCATTTTTCTTAAACTATATGACTGATTTTTAAAGTATGCCTTGGGCTGAGGATGGGATGTATCTTAGTCGGCAGAGTGCTTTCCTGTATGAACCAGGTGTGGTGGCACATACTTGTATTCCTAGCGCTAGAAAATCCAAGGCAGGAGGGTCAGAAGTTCAAGGTCATCCTCAACTACACAGTGAGTTCAAAGCCAGCTTGGGATACATGATGCTCTTTCTCAACTATAAAAAAAAGTCTTAAATCAGCAGAAAGCTTTTTCTTCTTGATATTACAAATAACTACCTGGGAAAAAACATTAAATATACCTAAAGTACTGTTTGATACACGTGTATAAAAATGCAAGTTATATCACGTTATTAATACTAATTCCCTTCAATTTTGTCTTGCTTCCCTAATACATAATTTTAGGTGCACCAATGTGGAGATTTGTTATAAGCATTTAAAAACTACTCCAAGGGATCAAGGGGATACAAATTGGAAAAGAAGTCAGACTCTCACTGTTTGCTGATGATATGATAGTTTACATAAGTGATCCCAAAGTTCTACCAAGGAACTTCTACAACTCATAAACACTTTCAGCAATGTAGCAGGATACAAGATTAACTCAAAAAAATCAGTAGCCCTCCTGTACAGAGATGATAAAAGGGCTGGGGAGGAAATCAGAGAATCAACACCCTTCACAATAGCCACAAATAGCATAAAATATCTCAGAGTAACTCTAATCAAATAAGTGGAAGACTTGTATGACAAGAACTTTAAATCTTTGAAGAAAGAAATTGAAGAAGACACCAGAAAGTGGAAAGGTCGCCCATGCTCTTGGGTAGGCAGAATTAACATAATAAAAATGGCAATCTTACCAAAAGCAATCTACAGATTCAACACATTGCCCAGCAAAATTCTTCACAGGCCTCAAAAGAACAGTACTCAAACCCAGGATAGCAAAAAACCCAGAATAGCCAAAACAATCCTGTACAATAAAAGAACTTCTGGAGGAATCACAATCTCTGACTTCAAATTTTACTACAGAGCTACAGTATTGAAAACAGCCTGGTATTGGCATAAGAACAGACAGGAGGACCAATGGAACCAAATAGAAGACCCGGATATCAATCCACACATCTTCGAACACCTGATTTTTTGACAAAGAAGCAAAATATATCAAATGGAAAAAAGAAAGCATATTCAACAAGTGGTGCTGGCATAAATGGATATCAACATGTAGAAGAATGAAAACAGACCCATATCTATCACCATGCATAAAACTCAAGTCTAAATGGATCAAATATCTCAACATAAAGCCAGCCACACTGAACCTCATAGAAGAGAAAGTGGGAAGTACACTTGAACGCATTGGCACAGGGAACCACTCCCTAAATATAACCCCAGCAGCACAGACACAATTAATAAATGGGACCTCCTGAAACTGAAAAGCTTCTGTAAAGCAAAGGACACAGTCAACAAGACAAAATGACAGCCTACAGAATGGGAAAAGATCTTCACTAACCCCACATCAGACAGAGGTCTGATCTCCAAAATATACAAAGAACTCAAGAAATTGGACACCAAAAGAACACATAATCCAATAAAAAAATATAGAATACAGACCTAAACAGAGAACTGTCAACAGAGGAATCTAAAATGGCTGAAAGACACTTAAGGTTCAACATCTTTAGTCATCAGAGAAATGCAAATCAAAACAACTCTGAGATTCCATCTTACACCTGTAATCAAAAACACTGATGACAACTTATGCTGGAGAGGTTGTGGGGAAAAGGGAACACTTCTGCATTGCTGGTGGGAATGCAAGCTGGTACAACCCCTATGGATGTCAGTGTGGTGATTTCTCAGAAAATTAGGAAACAACCTTCCTCAAAACCCAGTAATACCACTTTTGGGTATATATCCAAAGGATGCGCAATCGTGCTGCAAGGACATGTGCTCAACTATGTTCATAGCAGCTTTGTTTGTCATAGCCAGAACCTGAAAGCAACCTAAATGCCCCTCGACCGAAGAATGGATAAGGAAAATGTGGTACATTTACACAATGGAGTATTACACAGAAGAAAAAAAATAACAACATCTTGAATTTTGCAGGAAAATGGATGGAGCTAGAAAACATTATTTTGAGTGAGGTAACCCAGACACAGAAAGACAATTATCACATGTACTCACTCACAGGTGATTTTTAAACATAAAGCAAAGAAAGCCAGCTACAAACCACAATCCCAGAGAACTTAGACAACAATGAGGACACTAAGAGAGACCTACATAGACCTAATCTACATGGGAAGTAGAAAAAGACAAGATCTCCTGAGTAAATTGGGAGCATGGGGACCTTGGGGGAGGATTAAAGGGGGAAGGAGAGAGGCAGGGAGGGGAGCAGAGAAAAATATGAGCTCAATAAAAATCAATAAAAAAACCTACTCCAAGGGTATGGAAAGGCAGACTGCACATACAGAACCTGAGATCTCTCAGGCCACCTCAGCCTGCTATGTCCAGTCACTGTGTTCCTTGCCACTACTAATAGACTCACAGAACTTGGTCACTGTGCCAACTTTCAGAATTTCACGGTTGAGTGTTGGAACCAACTTTTAAATTCATTTGATTTCACACTTGTTATTTTCTTTCTTTTGTGGTAGAAGGCATCAAACCCAAGGCCTGCACATGCTAGACAAGCATTGTACCACTAAGCCACATCCCCAGCCCCCGCATTAGCTTTTCGTGCTACCTTGCCACCACCACATAGATGTAGCCTCGAGGCTGCATCAGACTTGGGTTGCTTCATTTCCTGGCTTCTCGGAAGCCAAAGTTGCAAGGGCTTTGGCTGGGGAAGCTGGTGCCACATTAAAGGCACACACGGTAGAATCTAGATTCAGGATAGCCAGATGAGCACTTGTCTAAATGTATTATGCAAGAATGACCTATTTCCCCAGATCTTACTCAGTCTCTAGAAGGGAGGCCTCTGTCTTCAGTCTTCCAGTAGCTGTCTGTGTGACAGTTTTGCATGTTTTTCTTCTATAGCTGAATGAAAGCAGCTTCTAGGACACTGGGGAAAAGATACTTTGGGTCAAAGTCAAGTCCTATGGGCTCAGAATTTTTAATTGGTGGTAGTACCATCAACTAACTTTTTAATCTGTAATAGTTCCAAACTGTAATTCAAACTGAAGCTAATTGGAAAGATTTTTTTTAATTATTAACCTACAATGAAAAACAAACAAACAAACCTGAAACACTGTAATAACATAGGAGAATATAGAATATATCATTAGTCAGGGTTCTCTAGAGTAAAAGAAAAATGTGTGTATGTGTGTGTGTGTGTGTGTGTGTGTGTGTGTGTGTAAGAGAGAGAGAGAGAGAGAGAGAGAGAGAGAGAGGGAGAGAGAGATGGGAATTTACTAGAATTAATTACAGGTTGCAGTCCAGCCAATCCAAAAGTGACTATCTTAACGGAAAGTCTAAGAATCCAGTAGTTGTCCAGTGTGAAGCTGGATGTCTCAGCAGGTCTTCAGGATACACGGGAATCCCAAAGAAGCAGACTCTAATGCCAGTGAAGGACTGGGCTGATAGCGAAGGCAGGAGCGAGCCGGCAAAGAGCGACTCTTCCTTCTTCCATTCCTTATATAGGCTGCCAGCAGAAGGCAGGCCCAGATTAGAGGTGGGTCTCTCACCTCTAAAGTTCTGGATTAAAGGTATGTCTTCCCACCTCAAAAATGTCTTCTCACCTCAAAGATTCTGATTAGAAGCGAATTTTTCCACTTCAAATGAATCAATTAAGCAAAAAACCCCTACAGTTTGTGTTCATCTATTTTTAAATTTTACTTATAATTCCAGATGTAGCCAAGCTGACAACCAAACTAGCTGTCACACCAGGTGTTGTTGGTAAGGAGCTATATTTATCATGAGGTTATGTCCTCTGTATGTTTTTTAGTATAAAAGACATCCCTTGTGCAATGAAATATAGGTAGAAGACATTGGGTGGATTGCTTCTGGGGTCCTCGTCCAGCAAAGTGAAAAACAGGCAACCTGACCTTGTCCTGTGCAACTGCTTTTTAGTACTTTTTCCTGTAGTAATGAGGAGAGCCTGCTTTTGGTCCCGACTGAAATAATTACACAGAAACTGTATTTATTGAAATACTGCCTGGCCCATTATCTCCAGCCCCTTATTGGCTAACTCTCACTTATTAGTTCAACCCATCTCCATTAATGTGTATTGCCACTTGACTGTGGCTTACCAGCATGAGTCTAATCAGAGTCCATCTCGGCCAGGAGAGCCATGGTGTCTGTGATACTACCTTCTTTCCAGCATTCTGTTCTGTCTACTCCACCCACCTAAGGGCTGCCCTATCAAAAGGCCAAGGCAGTCTCTTTATTCAACCAATGAAAGCAACACACAAACAGAAGGCCCTCCTACACCATTTTCCAATGTGGTAAAAATACACACAATTTAAAATTTTCCTTTTCAATCACATTTAAGTATACGGTCAGTGGTGTTCAGTATGCGTACATTGTTGTACCAGTAGGTTTCTCTACCACTCATTTCCCAAATTCCCGTCATCTTGCCAAATTGGAAGTGGTGCGGGAAGGTGTATTGCTAGCAACTACCCGCCTACTGGGGTAGACTATTTACCTGGATGCAGAAGTACATCTGGCCCCTTCCTTTCTGCTTCTGCCTGGGCCCTTTTTGCTGTTTGGTTTGCTTTGGGTCTGATCTTCATCCATCGTTCAAGCAGAGAATCCTGACTTTGTAAGTTTTACCTTTTAATAAACACCGGTCTATTTCTTAGTTCTGAGCTAGTGTGGGATTCCTTTTTAAAGCATCCTATCACTCAGCCTTCATGGAAGTCTCTGCCTTCTGCTGGCAGCCTATATAAGGAAGTGGAAGAAGGAAGAGTCGCTCTTTGCCGGCTCGCTCCTGCCTTTGCTATCAGTCCAGTCCTTCACTGGCATTAGAGTCTGCTTCTTTGGGATTCCTGTGTATCCTGAAGACCTGCTGAGACATCCAGCCTCACAGACTGGACAACTGCTGGATTCTTGGACTTTCCGTTAAGACAGCCACTCTTGGACAGCTGTACTGTTATCATCTTTTCATCACTGAGAATAACCTTACTATAAACACAACCACATGAATACTTTTTTTTTTTAAGACTGAACAATAATTTATATATAATCAAATGTATGGATTTCTTTCTTATTTCTAATTTGTTTGAGACAAGGTTTTAGACAGCCAAGGCTGGACTTGAGCTCCTGATCCTCCTGCCTCCACTTTTCCAGTGCTTAGCATGTTGCCATGTCTAACTAAAATACACACACGAGGAGTTTGATGAGTTTTGACACACATATTGATCAGTTTAGTTGTCACCCAGAGTACAATACAAAATATCTAAATTGTCCTAGGAAGCCCCCTGGTGCCTGTTTTCAATCAGTATTCTCTCCCAAACAACCACTGTTATGACTTTTATCACCGTGGATCAGTTATCTTGTTAACTTGCTACAGATGGAATTACAACAGCATGGAAGTACTTTCTTGGGTCTGGCTTCTATAGTGATATTTGTTTATGTTTTAACAAATATAGCTTGCCTGAGAGATCAGAGAAGCAGTGTGGCCAGCCACTAGAGAAACCTTTTGCCTCTGCCAATGTTCAGATCAAAGGGGCAATCCTGTCCTCAGACTGCCTCCTCAGACTTTGTACTTTGACTGCAGGGGCATTCCGCAGACTTCAACTGTCTCCATCAAACCTTAGACTGCCCTGAAATCCTATCCCCTTTCAGTTTATAGTCCTCTATCTACCCAGTCATATCACTCCTGTCTCCACCTTCTTAGTGCTGGGATTAAAGGCGTGTGATCCCAAGTGCTGGGATCACCTTTGTGTGAGCTCTGTTTCTCTTTTAGACAGTTTCAATCTTGTGCAGCCCAGGGTGGCCTTGAACTAAAAGAGATCCTTCTGCCTCTACCTCCGAGTCCTGGGATTAAAGGTGTGTGCAACCACTCTCTGGCCTCTAGTGGCTTAGCTCTGCACTCTGATCTTTAGGCAAGCTTAATCTGTTAAAACATAAACAAAATATCACTACATTTCCCCCCTTTTTTGGTCTAAAATAAAAAAGAAGGCTATACCTAATAAAAGAAAAACTATATGTAATAACTATATATAATATATATAGGCAATAAATACATCAATAATGTCTAGTCCATTTGCATTTGACAAATTCAGAGAAAATGCTCCATCATCTATCCTATCTTGATGAGTCCAAAGTCTTGTACCTAATTTGCTATCATAACTTGCATTTCCATCCAACTATCCTTTGATATCTCTCAACCTTGTACACTTTATACCTCTTTAGTGAGTTTCTTTTCTATGTCTGATAAACAAACTGTAACTATAACTATCTAGTCTTCAACTCCCTCAGAGACCCAAGAAGGAAATACTATTAACTGAGTAAGCAGGAAATGCAAACAGTCAACTTCCAAAAAATGTGAGAAATGACAGAAACAGCTGGCTGCCTGAACAGTCACCCAAATTTCTTCTGCAATGTTGGTGCATCCACATTCAGCCTACAGGCCTAGAATATTTGACAGACTTTTCTACAAAACAGGAATTTTGAAGGACTGTCCCACCTTGTCTTGGCAAGGTTTTGTAGTCATTCTCTTTTGTGTCCTGCTTGTCCAATTTGGACAGGATACCATCAGCAATTGAGGCAAGAGTACTTTCTTGCTCAATGACTTACTTTTGCCACAAAGAAAGTAAGCTCCATGTGGAGTTTTTTCAATGACCATTATCCTTGCTGAGGTAGATTGGTGCTGCCAGAAGCAGACATGTCTCATTGTCATAAGAGAAAGAACCTATGTTATTTAAATATCTTGAATGTCATATTCTGTAGATCTTTGAAGTGTTTGAAGATGATCTATTTAAAATATATCTCTGTTTGACCTTGTAAACATACCAAATATGACTTCAGGTTCGATTATTAATAGGTGACTAATTACTAGCCTGCATTTCCTTATTATCCTAAATAGTTGGTAATAATGACTTTCAAGAACTAGAAATTTGCATTACATTGTTACATAAGTTGTATAGGTACAATACCTTGAACAAGAGTATAAATGTATGTACAGTGTGTTCTAACAAAATTAGTCTCAAATTTGTATCAATATATAAAATTTGTATACAGTATACAAAAATCCAATCCAATGTAAAATATTTAAAACTAGTAGTTGCTTTCTTGAAAGTAGATTCAATAATCTACCCTTTTTTCCTATCATATCTATATCATCTTTTTCCTTTTCAAAACAGGAACTCTGAATCTATTCTCCTTTGTTTAGTCTTTTTCCTGACTATTACCAATAACAACGTGTAATCAATCTCCCTAAACAATCACAAATATTTATAACCCAATGAAAGACCAAAAACCACCCACCCCACCTCTTGGGAATGTGGGTGTTATGTTCTTAAATTTACTTCCTGCTATCTGGGGGTGACAGCATCTTTAGGGGATCCTGAAAAGAAAAATTGGGGTTAATTGTCAAGTCCTGGGAGAGGTAGCTGTATCATTTATTGTCCAGTCTCTGCATAATGGGAAAGTGCTTGTCTTAATTCCTGGCTAGAGAAGTCTGTGAGGCTGGATCACCTCAGCTAGCCACCTTGAAATTGCTCTGAGCAGTTTGTAGTCCAAAGTCGATCTTTAGGTGGTACTTTCCAGCTTAGTGGTGCTATCACAGTCCTGGAGGAGTCATTGTTGTGGGGCTCCATCCTTCTTTTGGGGACTTCAAAGGTCGCTGGTAGGCATGGTCATGGTTCACTCCAGAAAACTGATAGAGAGGGGCTGGAGAGATGGCTCAGTAGTTAAGAGCATTGCCTGCTCTTCCAAAGGTCCTGAGTTCAATTCCCGGCAAGCACATGGTGGCTCACAACCATCTGTAATGAGTTCTGGTGCCCTCTTCTGGCCTGCAGACATACACGCAGACAGAATATTGTATACATAATAAATAAATAAATAAATAAATAAATAAATATTTAAATAGAAAACTGATAGAGACTCAAACCCAAAATCATGTACAGGAAGGTAGATGAAACCTTGTTCTAGAATTAGTTAGTACTCTGTATGACCATTAATATTAGGACAAAAAGTTTAATATATATATTAATCTTACAAATTTTGAGATAATATTTATACCTTA
Organism: Ondatra zibethicus; assembly: GCA_004026605.1. NCBI lineage: Eukaryota > Metazoa > Chordata > Mammalia > Rodentia > Cricetidae > Ondatra > Ondatra zibethicus. The sequence continues at coordinate 1,268 of PVIU01010863.1, read as the reverse complement.
AGGAAAGCTGTTAAAAAGTCAAAATAAAACCAAAAGTTTATGAAATCCATGGTAATATAATAGCCCTAAAATTTTTGTTTTTCTTCTGTCCCATATCAGGTGACTCTTGATGCTCTTTAATGTTTTTTGGATTCAGCTTCATGGTTATAATTCATACTTCTTCATTGTACACCATTTAAAAAACTCAGTCTCATTTTGGTGGCTTCAGGGTTAAGGATATTATGAATAAACTATACAAACTGTTTTTATACGTTAATGTGTGTGTGTCCAAGTATATTGCCTCTGATTGAACCTAAGCACATGCTCTACCACTGAGCTACATCCCCAAACATTCTTGTAGGTCTTTTTTTATGTATTTATTTTATTTTCTATATATGAATGTTTTGCCTGTATGTCTGTAATTGTACCATATGTGTGCCTGGTGACACTGGAGGTCAGAAGATATTTTGCCTGCATGTATGTCTGTGTGAGGATGTTGGATCCCCTGAAAAAGGAGTTACAGACAGTTGTGAGCTGCCATGTTGTGTAGTGGGAAGTGAATCCAGGTTCTCTGGAAGAGCAGTCAGTGCTCTTAACCACTGAGCCACCTCTCCAGCCCCTAAAATAATTTCTTAAATCAATTTTTTATCATGTTAAAATTATGTGTGTGCACACATGTACATGCCCATGGAAGCCAAAGGTACTGGATTCTCTGGAGTTGGGATTACAGGCAGCTGTGGGCCACTTGACATAGGTGCTGGAACTGCATTTGGGACTTCTGCAACAATGCTGCATTCTCAGAGTAGAAGGTCAAAGTAGTACATGCTACAGCCATGAAGTCTTCTCTCCAGCTACACCGTCAAGGCCAGCCCTAAATTCACTACGTTGTCAAAGATGATCTCGAACTTCTGATCCTCCTGCTTTTACATCCTAAGTTCTAAGCTTACCACCATTTACCACTATGCCTGGATTCAAGCAGCACTGGGGTTCAAATCCAGGGTTTCCTGTATGCTACACAAGCACTCTACAACTGAGCTACACCCCCAACCACTTCAAAGGGTTTTTGCTTTTACCTGTTTATTCCCTTCTCTCCCACTGATGAATAAGAATCTCATTCCCCCCCCCACAGTTCACAATTTGGTATTGTCAATTTTTAGAATTTTAACCATTCCAGTGTATATGTGTGGTTATTCCTGTGCATATTTTTTATTGGTTTGCCCAATCAATTATAATAAATAAATCTAGGGGATTTGCTAGGAAAGAACTCTTTGAACCAAAAAAAAAAAAAA
>PVIU01010862.1:38557-67798 GCA_004026605.1 Ondatra zibethicus | reverse complement strand
TGCATGTATTAACTTTTTGAGAACCGAGTCTTTTTGAATGCACTCCTTCCTAGGCCAGGAGGGATGGGGGTGGGCCTTGGACTTCCAACAGGGCAGGGCACCATGCCCTCTTTCAAGGAAGAAGGGGGAGGGAGGAGGGGTGGGGGGTAGTGAGAGGGGACCGGGAGAAGGGGAAGAAAGGAAAAAATTTTTTTTTATCTTTAATTATGTTCTTGAATGGAAAAAATAAAACAAAACAATGTATGGAAAAAAAAAAAAGAAAAAGCAGGAACAACAGGATCTGATCTCAAATGGCATTCTTTCTCTTTAGAGTCTGTCATGAAACCAATCAGCAACCAGACAAAAACCTACTTACTGGCTTTCCTTCCACAGCCATCAGTAACGCAGGGAGCATGAGAAGACCGAATCTTCTCAAAATCAGCATGCCCTTAAATTCTTCAGCAGTGTCTAAATTAACAACATGTTCTTGTAGCAAAGTTTGGCATTCTGGGGCTTGTGTTTCTTTTTTTAAAGACTACCTCTGTCCTGTCAAACAGCACCGCAGGACATACACCTACTTTCCTGAGCTCCAAACTATTGAGTTGATCAAACACTAAGCATATGTACACAGCCGGCCACCGAAGATGATGATACAAATATGAAGAGGATGCGCAGATCTGAGGTCAGCCAGGCAGGCTGGGAGAGGGTCAGGAAGCTCTAGGGTCTAGGTCAAAAGCAGAAGTGAGGCCCATGTTCCTTCATTCTTGGTAACGATTGGCTAATTACATAATTGTTCTGTTCTGTGTATCTCATCTGTAATTTCATTGACCCACCACAAAGATGTGGACTAATTAAAGATTTAAAAGTGCTCTAAAAATGCTTCAGGAGTGCTTAAAAAATAACCTATAAAATATATCCATAAGCAAATATTAGCTTATTAACTCCCCCCCCCCACTAAAACATTCCTGAGACTTTAATTTTGAAAGTTAGCATTTAATTTCAGCAATGTTAAATGAAGATAAGGTAAAAGCCAAGGAACGGCAAAGCAATTGCTTTACCATTTCTAAGCACACTCCATGCCAGGGCTTAACTCTAGGTATACCAGTAGGCTTCCATGGAAAGCATGGAAATTCTACTTACACCTGCACAAAATAAACTTAGAAACTCGGATATTGTAAAACAGCTAGGCTGGCTGGCACTGCATTCATTTCCCTTCTCTTGCTTATTTCATTAGCCAAAAAAAGAAACAGAAATTATCATTAAGAACTGTCAAGGAGTGAATCAGAAAATTGTAACTTGAAGATAAAATAAGAAACTGGCTCACTTGTGAAGCCTTAAAAGGAAGCTAATAATGCCTGCGCTGAAAGCTTTGTAAGGAAGCAAGTCATTTGCTTTTACGAGTCAACCTGATTTGTACTTCTTGCTGGAGGCCACTTATGTGTCAGTGACAAGCTGCCCAACAAGATGCATGGTCTCAGTGTCATTCTGGTTAGCCACTGACCAAATGGGAAAGAGAAAAAAAGCGGAAAAAAGAGTTTGGTGACCGAGGAGAGTATGCTAATGCACCAGTGGGTAAAAAGAATGAAGAAAGGCATTTGGGGCACTGCAGAGGAGAACAGACAGGTCTCTTGCACAGTGGGTTCAAGACAAAGTGCCAAAGGGCGGGCCTGAGGTGTGCAGGGAGGCCGAGGGAAGGAATGGAGCGCAGGCCAGCTGGCCACAAACCGTTCCCAGAGTGAGGTGGGGTGCCGGGGCTGGGGGCAGCTATCTGGGGAAGGGATCTGTTCCCACAGCAAATTTGCCATTTATAACCAAGGGACTGCCATTTGTTGGCCAGAGCCCTCTAAGAAATCCTCATCAGAAACATAAGGTTTCAGAGATTTTCATGGGATTGGCCAGCTGGTGCGATCCTCAAAACTCAGTGTGGGGGCAGTGGGAAAAGACCCGGAGCTTTCCCTCCTGTAGTTCCGGGCCGGCTGTTCTCAGTCTCAAGTACTTGACTTCAAGTTGAGATACCAAAATGGATTTGGCTAAAGCATCTCCAGTTAGGTCATCTAAAAACAAGCACACTACTTACTCAGCAGTCACCTTGCCTTAGAAATAGCCAGCCTGCGCCTGTGTGGAAGGCACAGGACATAGCCCATAATCCAGTGCTCATTTGAATTGCGGGTTGGGGACGGGAGAGGGGGGGTATGTGTGTGACAAATTAGGAGAAGGCTGCAGAAGTAAAGGAAACAACCTTGATAGTGTTTTATCGCCCCTGCTTTTTCTTTTTGGTCCTGAGCAATGTGCTTCTGTTTAATGGCCCACCCTGCAATAGGCATTCTTTCCGTAGGTATTTTCAAAACTGTTTACACAGAAGCACGCAGCATTCTACTCTAAATAGACCTCAAGTCTATGGGATGAGAAGGGAAAGACAATAGGTTGCATTTAGTAGCTAAAGCGCCGCAGCACTGAGTGCTGGGAGCAAAGGTAGAAGATATGACTCAGTTTCACTGGGAAAAATAAAATGTCATCCTATTCCTTTAAAGCAAGGAGGGACTGGATTTGTTGCTGTGACATAAAGTGAGCCTTTATGTAACCAGATTTGCCTGTGGCACACCTGCTCCCTCTGTTATCAAGGCATCCCTTTGGCCAGCTACTTTTACAGTGATGTTTCTCTGCCAGCTATGGTGGTAGCTCATGTATAATGCTTGGCATTTCGGGGAGTCTGATTGTTTATGTAATCCTATATTAAGAATTTAATTATACAACTTTTCAATTAAAAGGCAGATTGAAAACAGAAAGGCAATAGAAACTTAGAAACTGTGCTCTCTGAATCCCCTAATGATTTCCTCCTCCTCCTTGTGGTCTTGGACAAATGCAGGCTACACACGCCGCACAACAGAGTGTGATGTGCATTTCTTCTCAGTTCGGATTCAGGGTCCTCACAGAGATAGTCACACGCGCGGATGCATTTTGTCATCAACTCAGTGCACTCTTCAGATAAGTCTTTTTCTCCTGTGGAGACTATCGTTAAAGATTTTCCAGGACAACACTGGTTATGGAGGTGGGGGAAGAGGGAGGAATAGGAACTTAGCTGGGTAGTGGGACCCTGTGTTCTAAATCACATATTAAGACAATAGTTCACCCAGTATTGTATTATTGATAACGTGGATTTCATCTCTACCAGTCAGTGATTTCCTATCTCAGCCCTCTCACACATCCCACATGCCTGTTCTTCCCGTGTTCATTTCTAAGTGAGAATCATTTGCCAGCTGTCTTGTTAGAGCACATGCTTAGTGTCCACAGTCATTGGTGTGCTGATATTGGTCATTGGAAAGGAAAGCAAAGGGATTAATCAAATAAGTTATACTCTGTAAGACTATGTAGGACCAAATAATTCAGTGTAAGATAATGAATCTAACTTCATAAGTCACCTACTACAATGAGTCTGCTAGCTTTGTGGAGCAAGTGCACGTGTGTGCTCAGGGAGAAGCGTGGTTGGACGTAAAGCTGAAGTGAAGCGAAGGAGAAATGTTCAAATGTCAGTCTACAGGTTGATTTTCCATTTTAGCAGCCCATTGAAATGTTTATAAAAGAAATGTTTGCAAATGATCTCCATGAATTTTATTTTTAGACAGACAGAGCAAGCCTTACTGGAACTATTCTGTATAGATGTGCAGAATTAATAGGCTTGTCTAAAAACGCTGTAGATCTTCAGAACACCTAAGAGTGATATCCTCCACGAAAGCCGCTCCTGGTAGAGGTTTGTTCGGGTTAGTTTTGTCTGAAATGGCATCTTCAGCTTACCTGTGGTCCATGGGGTAGGTGCTGTCTGGTATGGACTGAGAAGGAGGGAGGTGAGCTGGGAAGGCCCGGTCAGGTTTCGGTGTATGAGCTGTATTTGGAGATGCATGATGTAGTGGAGACACTGGAGTACTGGATGGTGTCGGGGGGTTGGAGGGCCTCATTCCCACGTGTGGCTTCTGATCATAGGCACTACCCAGAGAACAAGAGAAAGTACAGGTTGCTTTGGAGTAATTTTTAAAGATTCCCATCCTCAGAAAGAAAACGTATCTTAGGCATAAGTGATAAGGGAGCATAAACCTTTGGATTTTGTTTTTTAATTCTATAACTTATAAACTTCAAAGTCCCCATGCCATTAAACAGAAATTAGAATATGAAGTCATAGATGACATGAACATTTGTAACATAAACTTTTAGTACACAGACAACTTAGTTAAGGAAGACTCTATGACTGAGAGACATCTAACCTCCATCTACTCTCATCAGATAGCTTTCAGTAAGCTGGGCAGATTCTTCCCACATAACTAAGCACCTGATCATAATTCTCCCTCTATACTATTTTTTAAAATAAGTCCTAACATTAGTTTAATAAGAGAGACCATATTGAATTTGCTTTTATTTTTGGTAGAATTTTCAGGCAATGCTATTGCCTTTGTAGATGTTTTATATTAAATAAATGATGTTTGGCCTTGAATTCCTCACATGGGATAATAAAGATTAATGGGGCAAATTAAAATGTCTTGGATATATTTAAACTTTCTTTGATTATGAGTGCAAAATAAAATTATTAAGAATAAAATCCTTTTATCTTCGACTAACTTCCACTCTCAATTACAAAAGCAAAAAAAAAAAAGTAAGCTGTTTGTTTTATATTATGAACTTAAATTGCTTCCCAATGTGTGGTTTTCTGGAATATGACTGAACTACTGTCTCCAATCTAGAAAATATCTTACTGAAATCAGATTTTCCTTTTGAACGACAACAAAAACATATTTCCATGCAAAGTATCTAGATTTTCTGTTCACATATAAATACTGATGTGAGCTGAGTAAGGCGGGGTGTACCTTTAACCACAGCAGAGGCAGGCGGTCCGCTGTGAGCCAACCGGATCTATGGACTGTGGTGCAGACCCCAGCCATTGCTACTCTACACACACACACACACACACACACACACACACACACACACACACACACACATCAGTGGTATCAGTGGTAGACATTTTGAAAGGAATACTTCTGTTCACATTAATGTATAATAACTTTCAGTTTCTCTATTACTACAATAGAATTGTATCCAAGTTTAAATACCCTTTCCAGAAGGGCAGGGGCATGTGCTATGTACAAGTAGTCAAGCTTTAAAGGAATCTGTACTTAAATAAAGAACACTGGGAATAGAAATTGTGGAGGAGAAAAGAGAGGCACTGGAAGGGAGGGAATAGGGGAATAGAGGTAATCAAACATATTATACACATACATGAAATTCCCATGTGTTTAGTTCCTACGAGTGTTCTTTATTGATATTTCTGAACAAAAACATACTCTTTCATAAAGTGGTTTGGTCAAGCCTTTCCCATAAAAAAAGCAACAAAGGACTAAGATATTGCTTTCACCTCCCATAAGGTGTTATATTAAAGCTTATTATTTAGACAGAGGTGGAAGTACTAGAATGTTTTTATACACCATATATGCTGAGAGAGATGTTTGTTTCCAGAAAAATTCTCCAAATTGTTGGCTAACTCCTCAACTGTTAATTTGTAGGTCAGAGATATACTGCATCAAAGTGTTTTTATGGTCATCATAATGATCAGGGCTGAATTGCAGAGAGAATCCTACATCTAACCTGTTCAGTGACTGGAAATCCTCCAATGTCAAAATGACTGTGATGGGAATACACGCCTTTAGAGGAAAATACAAACAACACAACCAAACTTTCCAACAATGTATCAGTGTCTTATATGAACTTATTATGCGGTCATGGTTCACTTTTACAATAGATCTGCTTTATGAAACTTCATAGTTTCAACTGAGCTGTCCCCTCATTTCAGGAAGTCAGATATAAAACAATAAATTTCAAGAAGAAACAGGAACAAAGGACTCTAACATTGGTCAGTTGCCATGAGATGGTACAATTTAATTTTCTTGAGTCTTAGATCCCACAGACACAAAAGAGGGTGTAGCGGACATATTTGCAGCAACACGGGATTCCTCAGGACCCAGCGCACTATGAGCTGGAGCTGACACACCTTATAAAGGAGGTTTGGAATCATTTTTCAAACATTCTCCACCACCTCCCTTTAAGACCTAAGTTTCTGCTGTAATCAAGAGTAATAGCCAATAGCCAGAGCCAACTTTTTAAAACGCAATTAGAGGCCAAGATGAAGAGTAAAAGCATGCAATTCACTGCAAAGAGTTTTTAATGAACATATGTGTTATCAAATTTTCTAGTGAATGAACAATGTACTTAGAATGCACCACCCTTTATTATCATTTCAAGAACAACTGGCTTTTTAATAGATAATTGCCTTGGTTAGGCCTTATGAAATTCTAGTTTTATTGCAATTGTCCATGAATGTATCTTATAGATCATCTGTAAGGCCTATCAGATAACTAATGTACTGCTTTTGCTTGCCAAATGTTGTAGTTTTTTTCTGACAAATTCTCTACCTAAAGTAAATAATGCATTCATCCTGATGGGAACCCTCGAAAGCTGCTTGTGCCAAATAAGATCCTCTTTTCAAACCCAAGATGCATCAATACAGTAGGAAAACAACTGATGATTGAGATGAGAATTATTACTTTAAAATGATGCTAAGGTGTGCGATTGCATGGCAAATGGGTCTTCAGAGTTCTGCTGCATACATTACCTAATTAGCTTATTATATCATAAAGATGTAACCCATAAAGCTGGTTGGAGATCGTTGGATCATTTTCTGCTTTCTGTTCTGCACAGTGCCGCTGTGCTGAGAGCACGGCTGCTTACCTGATGCTGTACAGGCACTTTTCTCCATAGCTGAATTTAAAAGGTTGCTCTTGACTGCAGGCAGACCCGAGTTCTGAACAGGGGCTGTGGGGTTCTTTCTTGATTTTCAGTGGTAGTCCATGAAAAGCCACTAAAAACAAAACAAAAGTATCCATCAAGATTCGATTCCATTAGGAATTAAGTCTACTAGTCTCTTACTTCTCTTATTTAAAGTATCATTAACATTTCATAGTAACTTATGCTTACAAGAATAGTAGAATTTGATAATCCATGAGGCAGAAAGGATTCTGGGAGTTTTCTGGGCTCTGCTACCTCCTTTTCTGCTTGCAGTGTGTAACAAAATGCATGCCTGAAATTTTCTCTGCTTAAAGTAAATCAAATCAGTAGTAATTCCCTTTGCTGATATTAACAATTCTAGAAGCTCAGTTTTCAGAAAGGAAGCTTTGAAAACATGTCATAAAGATTTCCAATGACTACAAGGGGACGGGGAGGAATGCAACTTTTAGTCAAGGCTGGAGTATAGCTTTAGGCATTATTCAGTAACAATGCTTCAGTAACAAGGATTTTATGGCACATGACAAAGAAACTCCAGGTGTAAAGCCATAATAGTACAGAGAAGATTAAAATCAACCTATTTAAGATTGGTGGTTATTTTTAAAACAGAAACTAAGTACCAGCTTGTCTATTTACCAAAACTATGAAGATAAAATATGATACATGGAAATTCTTTATCTCATGAAATCCTCAGTAAAAGTTACTCTTCATCAAATGATGCTCTCCTTTTTCATATAATTTAGTGTGTAGTTACGTTTAAAGCAAGTTACAGTTCATGTGCATTCATTTGTGCTTAATTTAATATAGATTATATCATAAAAACACACTATAAGAAATCTATATGCATATATTCACATAAGTGTGTTTATTTTATGACACTAAAACCAACTAATAAATTTCACTGTACTTTCCAAAGTTTGATGAGCACTCAAGGGTTCACTATATTCTTTAGAATTATTTCACTATTAAATGTCCACAATAAAAATTCTGATATATGGGGGAAAAACCCACAAAAGCATTCACATGTTCATCAAGAAAACCTTTTCCTCCAATATACATGGGTGATATATTTGTGTGCACCATTTCGTTAATTCTTAGAATAACAAATATGTATGTTGCAACATATTTATTGGAACCCTGGTAAAAGTTTTTAATTATTTATTAGTTCTTTGAACACAGACAGAAAATGTAGGCACTCGATTTCTAACACTGTGAATTAAAACCTAGGTTTTACATGTTCTTAAATCAATTTGCCCTCAGAAAGTAACGTGAAGATCTGGAAACTCAGATTTAATTTCCATAAAACAAAATTTTTGAAGACCTAAGATGCTATATTTCTACATTTTTTTGTACAAAGGGTATGAAAAAAATAGTAATCAGCTTACAAAATACACAACCCAAAAGAAAAATTTAACAAATTAAGTTTTACTCTAACTAAATTGTCTTTTTAAAGGCAGTATTAGAAGAAGGAAGGAGAAGCCACAAGCCCCATGATGCTTACAGCAGAAAGAGCTGACAAATAACGCTCGTTTTACATGGAAGGAATTGCTGCTTAGCCATACAAATCACTAACTGGAATGAACAAAGGACTTGGACAAGTGATTAGCAAAAAAATGGAGTGGTAACAAACAAGTGAAAATGTGATCAAATATTTCTCATCAGGAAATTGCCAATAAAACCACAAATTATCACCTGATACTCATTAGTAAAACTAAACTATGAAAGTTGACAATACTGATTTTGAAATAAAGAAAGTAATGGGAACTCCCATTCATGCTGCTAAGGAGATGGGTTGGTATAAGCATCTCAGAAAAGGGTGTGACTACCTGCTAAGGTTCAACGTGAATATACCTTATGATCTGTTAATTACACTAATATATAGTCTCATATGTGTGTATATGCATATAGGAGAAAGGAGTGCATGTGTTCCCCCAAAATATATATGTAGGAATGTTTGTGGGGGTTTTATTCATGAAAAGAAAACTAAAAATGCTTTAAATATTCACTGGTGGAGGTAAGTCAGTAACGTATGGCGTCTGCAGGGAAAGAACATTCTGAAATAGCAGGGAACCAAGTACCTTCCATCGGGTCCACAAACACAGATGCTCTCACAGCTATGGAGCTAAGCCCTGTAATTTCCAAAACAAAGCTAACTGAGAGAGGAAAGGTTTCCTTCCGTGTTTAGTGTGTGGTTTTGTTTGGAGGCTCAGCTAAATTACGTCTTTAAGGTGAGCTGTAATTCCATGGCTAACATCTTCACACAAAGGGGAGAAGTGGACAAGACAAATGGGTTTGGGAGAACAACATGTGAAGGCATAGATCAAGTTGAGGATTTTGCAAACCAAGAAATGTCAAAGACTGACAAGAAAGTGACAGAGATTAGGGGAAGAACTGTGAAGTGGATCCTTTCCCTTAGTTCTCAAAACCCTTTCCACATCTCTCTCTGGCTCTGTAGCCTCTGAAAATCAAGAGAAGTCATACCGGACTTTAAGTCACACAATACATGGCTTTTGTTTTTGCAGTCCAACCAAATTACTGCCCCATTCCCAGTCATTTTTGTAAGCAAGCTGGCTGTGTGATGATTTTATATTATAAAAATTTCTAGAGTATTACCACTGGACAAATGCTGACTCCAACGTGAGCCTTGGCAACACCAGTGTACCCTTTATTCAAATAGATCCAGCACTTGAGAAATCTGTTGTGGGTCGACTCTCCAGCTCTAGCGGTGGAGGGCTTCGACTCCAACTCTCTTTAAGACTTCATTCTATGTGTGAGGAGCTGTTAATCATTATGGACCAGGAATTAATTTTGTCTTTACTAGTCAGAGGCCAAATGACTAATGGAAGAGATCTAAGGTGCCCAGGAATTTTTGTTTGTTTGTTTACACTTGTTTTGTTTTGTTTGTTTGTTTTGTTTTTTGTTCTTTTAATTTCTGCAGGTGAGGAATAAAACTTAAAGCCAAACTGAAGCCTTCAATTTTCTGCACAGGAACATGGGGTTTCTCTTAAGTTCTTCACTTTAGCTTGCCTGCCTGCCTACTGGGGATCCCACCTATGACTTCATGTACCCAGATTTTTTAATTTACCTTTGCCTGAGAGATGTAGAGACTCCCAGGAGAGAGGGCTGAGCTCAAGGCTGGCTAGAGATATTTCATCACAGGACTGGAGGCTTCGCATCTGCTAATAGGAGGTTTTTCCAGATCATTGGCACCAGCACAAGAGAAAGCAGCACATTCATTTCGTACAATTTGATGTACCTTCCCACATGGAGTCGGTGCATGTAAAAGGCTGTTAAGTACTAAATTATTCCTTATCAAATCACCATCATCTGGAGTCATGATCAACACTAATTAAATTACTTTCGCTGAACTCGGCTCCAGCCTGCTGCTAAGACTGCTTACATTCTGCCTGCAGTGCGGTCCTCCCTGGGTCTGGAGCACAGACCTGCAGGCATCGGTATTGTTTGTAGTTTAATTAAAGTGAATCTTTCCTTTTTCAAGTGAATTAAATCAAGTGAGTTAGCCTCTTCATTTCATTGACAAAGAAATGATGTTTCAAAATGATACTTTATTTCCTGACTTCATAGAGGTCCAGTCATTGATCTAGGTCTGAAATCCACAGCTCAACTCGGCTGTTCCTCCAACACGGTTCCCATGAAACCCCCAGCTCTGGCAATCAGTTCTTCTAGGGAGCGACGGTCAGAACACTCAAGAGATGTGCCTCGCATTCTCTGCTTTGATGGAAGTTTGACCTTTGAAACCACATCTTAAGTCTGACTAATGATGGCTGAGTTTGTCTGATGGCTCAATTTAAGAGTTCCAAAATAACGGAACTTAAAAATACACACTTCCAAAATAAATTTAACTACTTCTTAATCTGACAGTTTACTAGGGGCTGTGGTATTCATTAGTAAGTGACTGGTAATTTTGTAATTGTTTTCATTTTAGAAGTGTGAACTGTGAAACATGGCTTACTTCCTTTTATTTTCTACCTACATCTTAGAAAGGCAAACAATTCAATCACAACACTAAAGAAGTACCAAGAGTGGGAATACCATTTTAAAATGTATCTTTCAGTGTGCAAAAACACAATATAAAATGACATGGCGGCAGAGAGAGCGGATTAAATTATCTCAGGAGAGTACTTTCCTAATCATGACAATACGACATCCTCGTAACCTTCCGCTGGTGTGTTATAGTTATTGACTAAATGCTCATCCACAAACAGACGGAGTTAATATGGACTGCTCACTTTAGAATCCTGATGGGAAGCAGCATCCACGTTTGAAAATAACTCAAATTTATGTAGTATTTTCGCTCTTCAAAGAACCACTACAGATTCTATTAGGACCATTCCGGTTTGGTAGATTTGCTTGCTGTTGTTGTTTTAAACCTTAATGTTGGGAGTGCTCAGATGTTGAAGCCTGGGTGCCCAGCTTGAGGCATTATGGTAAAGGGAGGGAGCCTTTAGGTGGTGAGGCATGGGGGAAGGATGCTGGAGCGGGACTTCGAGGCACTGATGCTTCTTCTTCCAAGATGTAAGAAGTTTCTGTGACATGATGCATTGTGCAGTGCAAGTAAAAGAAGCATAGCCAGCTGCCTAAAGTCTCTCAAGGCATTAGCCCAAATAAACCTTTCTACGTTTTAAGTTGATTTTATTGAGTCACAGAAATGGAAAGCTAACATTGTCGTAAAGAAGCTAAGCAAGCCGTCTCAGTAAAGATCTAAGATGGAATGACAGCAGGTTAAGACTTAGAGCCTTGTGCTAGAGAGATGACTCAGTGATGAAGAGGACCTGTTGCCCTTAGGGGACCTGGATTTGATTCCCACCATCTACAGGGTCTTTCATGACCAGTTGCAGTGGATCACACGTCCTCTTCTGACCTTTCCAGGCACGAAGCATCTACATTCACAGACATAAACAGTGGCACAATATTCAAATATAAAGCACAATGAATAAATCTAATTTAAAAATTTAATTATTATTATATGACTATAATTCCAGCACTGGGAAGTAGAAGGGAAAGATCAGATGTTTAAGGTCCTCAAGGCCAGCCTGGGCTACAAGAGACCCTGCTTTTAAAATGATAACAAATAAACAATTGTTTTAAAGAACCACAGGATTTGGGTTGCCATAAAATTCAAATTTGTTTATACTTTCACTTACAGTGTTTCTTGTTCACATACACACACACACACACACACACACTATAACAGTATATAAAATCACACCAGGTATTTCTGAAACTTTCATTCCTTCAGTAATTACTGCATCTCCCAGGCCCCAGATGCAACAGTCGGTGCCGAGAACTAGAAAGCAATATTGAGCTACGGAGTGCAGGTGCTGAACGAGATGACTTCATAGCATCAAGCACATATATGGGTCCAACCAGAGCTTTATTTAGATTTCTAAAATACGTTTCCTCTAGTAAAGATCTTAGTCTGTTCTCTATGCCTGACACTTGATTAATTCATGTGTGTTTGACACACACAGCTGTGTGCATGACCTTACTAACATATTCCTGGCACTTATATCTAAATGCAAAAAGTTTTCAGAGCATTTGTGCTTAATTTGGGCATTCTGCCTTCTTTCCGTTTATTCCTGAGACTGAAGACATTGAAAACTTCACACTGGAACAAAGGTGGTGGTCTCCCACAAGGAAAGCTTGCCCTACCCTGGCATAACCAAAACATCCCAAGTGACAAACAAGTCTCCTCCTAGACGTGGATACAAAATCTAAGTAAGCAGACCTTTTCCTTTGCTTAACTCCTTAATTATTCTCAGAGTGAAACAGAATAGTAATTTCTATTAATACAAAACATTTGCCCTAGGAGAAGAAACCTTTATTTTTGGTTCTTCTGAAAGGGCAAACAGGTCTTTGAAACAAATCTACAATTTTCAAGAGCTTCAAGCCAGGACTGCAGACTTTCCACAGGCGTCTCCTCACATTGGTACTGAGATTTCTGGACTACTAAGAAAATAAAATCCAAACCAAAACAAGATGTTTAGGATAATCTACTATATGGTACTTGAGTTCTTAAATGAGAGGCTATGGCTACCTGTTTTTACAAATGCGGGTCTTTTTGTTTGTTTGGTTGGTTGGTTTTTGTTGTTTTATTTTGTTTTTTGCTTTTTGTTATTGTTGTTGGTTTTGGTTTGTTTTTTAAGGCAGGGTTTCTCTCTGTAACAGCCCTAGATGTCCTGGAAAACTGTGTAGACCAGTCTGGCCTCGAATTCATAGAGATCCACGTGCATTTTTAACAGGACTCTTTCCCTTCACATTCCTTGGTGCACAGTCTCAGGTAGTTTGAGCCATGGTGGCTAGTTTGAGTAGTCGTGACCAGAGGGCCTCCGACTCTTTCCAGAGAACAGCTTGCTGACCCTCCTCTCAGATCATGATCTATAGTGATAAGGGAGAAAGCAAACACGAGAAAAGCTGGCAGAGTGACGTACGTGTCCACTGTTAACCCAGTCAACAAAGGCCACCGGAATCCGTTGACACTTTGTGTGGCCTCACGTAATGGGTTCACGGTGCTATACAAACAACCTGGTGAAAAATGGCACAAAATTGAGACTAAAATGCTGCAAATTTATGAGGCATGAGGAATTTCAAAGCACTTACTTAGACCAGGGGGGACATATAACATGGAGAATTTTCTACGCCTTTCTAGAAAATATAACCAAAAAAGTCAAAATAAAAACAAATCATTTTTTAGACATTAAAGTGCTTGTGGAAAAAAATTGCTTGGCTGTGGAAGTGGTTTAGAGGAGGGAAAACCTCTGTAAAAGGTGAAAAAAATAAATGGTATACATAAATTAGATTATTTAAGACCACACCATGAAAAATGCATGCAGCCTTTTATACAAATCTATGTAGTTAAGAGTACACTCAGTAGATGAAGCACTCACTTTCAATTGGTATCACTTCAAGTTCAGGTGATAAATGGATGGCAACGACCTCAATTAGTGCTCCGTTAAATTTCAGAAGCAAAGGGGAAGGCTTATGTACAAGTAAGGACAATAATGTAAATACACCTAGCAAGGTAGAGTAGCTCAGAGCGTCCTCGATCTCCATCTGTGACTCTCCAAAGATTCTTTCTCAGTACATTCACTTCAAGCTCTCTCTACCTTCCCAGCATACGCGCGTGCGTGGCGTGCATACACAAACACACACACACACACACACACACACACACACACACTGACATCCATTACTAAAGAGCCTAATCTCAGCTATCAGCACAGGGCCTTTATGGGGCCATTAAGCCATTTCTCTTGTTTACAGTGCCTGAAGAAAGATGTGAATTATGTCTGTGACAAAGCAAGCGATAACATTTCTAAACTGCTATCAAAATGCAAACTGAGACACATCGAAGGGCAGGAACCCTGATTTGAGTTTTCATGATTTTCCATTGTTTGCAGCATCTGGACATATATTCCCCTATAATATCTCTGAGGCAGAAATTCAGACCCTCGCATGGCAACACGATATCCATTTCTTTCTTAAATAAGATTCTTTAAGGCGTGCTAAGAAAGATGCCACAGAAATGTGAAGGGGATGTTGCTGGATGCTGCACAGAAATCCGCTGTGTAGAGACCCCCTTGATGTTTCACGACTTAAAAGACGTTGAGTCATCATGAGAAACCACCATTGTTTTCTGGACCTCAGAATTTTTTGATTCAAGATGATGTTACATATGGTCAAAGTTTTGGGACTGAGATAGTGTTGGTTTAATCTTCAGAACACTCTGAATACAGGAATGCTAAGACAAAGAGCCCTGGAGGAAAGCAGGACAAGTTGGGGACACCCGACGCCAGCTGTCCACAGGGAACTTCAGTGGAATCTGGCATTTCCTAAGAGAGGGACCTAAGCCTCCCAAAACTGTGACTGTGCTCTCTCCTGCACGGATTTCGAATAATTCTGTCAGAGGCACACCTCAACAAAGGGGAGATCACACGTGAAAAGGTCCTGGAGGAGACAGAGACCCTGGAACTCACATCCTCCGCATCCAAGTCTCACTTGTCCACAGACTTGGCACCTGAAGGCAAAGTTGAACTAGAAGCCCAGAATCCTTACAGTCTGCAGAATGGACCTCTTGGTGGAGTTGTGACTTTGGTACATTGCAAAGCACCATTATAACATCATAACCGAATACAGTGGCTATGTGTTCTGGGTTTAGATGTGTCATCCCTCTCCTCAGAAGGCAGTGGGGATGCAAAGTGACTTCTCTCACTTGACTGAAATGACTTTTCCCACCAGCTCAGATGATATTGATCACAGGTTGCCAGCATTTCATTGGCTTCAACTACATTTGCTTACTTGTGATAATTTTCACATATCAGATTGAAATTAATTTTATGCTTTAAAGATTCAGACTTAAGAATTCTCCAGAAAGGAATGTTAGGAACAAAGCAATGTCACTGGATGTGGTCAACATTCCATCATGAAATATAGGTCAGCGGTTGAATGAGCCATTATCAGCTGGCCCCTCCCAACAAGGCCTGGGTTTTCATATTTGACATCCTCTCTTCTGCCTTCATCCCAATCTCTAGCAAAATCTGCATTGATGTCACTTTACCTGCTTATGTGGTAGGCGTGCGAGTGCCTTGCCCCTTATATAACATAGTCATCATGTTCCCACATGTAGGCATGAGTGTACATGCCCACTTTTCTATCTAAATGTCTGTCTATCTGTCTGTCTGTCTATCATCCACTCATTTCTTTATCTATCTGTATTTCTACCTGTTTTATTCTCTCTCTCTCACACACACACACACATCAACTCTAATCATAAATGCTATGTTGATGGCTTACATCTGTAAGGAGACAGTGACAAGATGCAGAGTTACTACTGAATAGACATAAGAGAAGAAAGGCAAAGATCTGATATAAGACTTTGTGGCACATGTTTTTTTCTGGGTCCATATTGTGAAAATAGGCATTGCATTCCACTCCAGGCATTTTGGCACTGTGGAAATCATAGTAACTCCCATTCGCAATGACCCTTAATCATTTTGAAAAAGTAAAATCAGGTATAAATGGTATAAATACCGTTTTAAAGCAAGGAGGGCACATAATGCACATTAAAAAGCTGTGCAGGCAATATGGTTGACATTTTAAGGCACTCAGTGCTTTAAAAGGTGTTTTAAATCTCTTTTAAATTCGATTCCACGGACCACCTACTTTCTAGTTGATATGGGAAAGGACGATATTAGTATATTAATAAAACAAAAAGCAATACCAAAAACAGAAAGTTATTATCCTAATTTTAAAAGCATCATCAATTGAAAAATAAAGAGACTGGATGCACAATGTGTTGATTCACTACTCTAACCTAAAGTCCAGGTTTCATATAATGGCTGTTCAGTTTAGTAGTACTAAATGATCCTCACTTTCCCAGGCTAATCATCAATAAGAGCACTCTGGGAGGAACGGGTTCTTCTTTCTGGAATAGGGCAGGAACAGGGAAAAAAGTTCGAATGGAGGAACGATCCAAATTGAATCACTTTTGCATTTTGCACTGGCTCCGAGACAGATCTTCCTCCCCTACTGGTCCAGTAGATGGAAAGCAGCAGGACACTTTTTTTTGGAAACAAATTCTGTGCCGTGAGCCCAAACATACAGCATTCCACATCCAACTGGCAAGAACAAAACAGAACAAGCTGCAGCTATTTGAGAAACAGATCTAATCAATCGAAATGAAGTTCCCAAATGAGAAAATCCATCCAAATCCATATCTCCCTAGAGCTGTCCTACTTAATGAAGTCCTAACCCTGACCTTTCTGAGCCCAGAACCTACTCTCCTAATGAATCTGTCCCACTGTGCGTTGATACCGGTACTCTTGAAGACCTGGAAAATCCCCAAAAGAAAGATGACTTCTCTGCACCCTCATCTGTGTCAAATGATAGGTACCAAGTATAGGGAAATGACTAGAAAGAAAGTTATCACTCCTTGCTGGGCATAGCCTGGAAGACTCTGATACTTCTTGGTGTCTCTTAATCCTATATAAAGAATCTCTGAGGAATGTTATATAGCACATGGACTTGTGTATCCAGGCACGAGGGGCACTCTGCCCTGGCCATTATGCAAGCATGAAGACCACCTCCTTGCATAGAAGGAAGCCAGCACTCCAACCTCCTCTAGCATCTAGAACAAATTGTAGGGTGCTGCCCTCAGTAGGTAATTAGGACATATCTCTAACAAATAGCTTAAAAAAGTGTGGTAAATCTGTTCTTCAAAATACACTGCTGAAAAAAAAGAAAGAAAGAAAGAAGGAAAGAAAGGAGGGAGGAAAGGAGAGAAGAAGGAGGGAAGGAAAGAAGAGAAAAAAAGAAAGCAGATCATAAACAAAGAAAACACTAAATGCAAATGATATCATCAAAACCGTGTTACTTAAAAGTGACAGGATACAAGTGTGACCTTCAATTTTCCTTTTTAATTAGCTCATGAGCACAGAAAATCAAACCCAAAGTTTCATGGTAATTACTTTAACTATGGGCCATAGTAATATGCAAAACAAAATTAAGACAATATTACATTGCTCCAAAAGCCTGCCAAATATTAACATGCCTGTCCCTGTGGAATAAATACCAAACAACAGTCATTATGGCTTGTAAGTTTTGCTCACATAAAAACAAGTACTCAGGCTGAGCAAGACAAACCAATTCTTAAAGGCACTTACCACCAAGCCTGAGGATCTGAGTTCAAGCCCCAAGACTCACAAAGACAAGAGCACATCCATATGCATGCATTGGCATGGGTAGACACACACACACACACACACACACACACACACACACACACACACGAATAAATACATGTCAAAAATGTTCAATTTTTTTGTGAAGGAAAACAAACTAGTTTTCAATCATAAATTCAATAATAAGTAGTGGAACAAATATGTTTGACAGAATTCACTAAGTTAAGTTTTCAGAAGTAGAGCAATATGATTGTAATTTTAGAAGTCATCTCATATATATTAGCATGACTTGGACAAGGTCTCAAATAAACACAGGAGAAAGAGACAGGGTATATGGCCCAGGGAGGGGAAGGCGACTAGGGGGAAAGCCAGGAATAGAGTGCTGACATTTCACTCTATAACACACTTAAGTCTAACAAGTCTTTATTATTCTGCTACCTTAGATGTTTTTTTGCACTGACTGTTTTCCTATGTACCTCCTCAAAATGATCTTTTAGTTACTTGGTAACTCATTACTACTTGCATAATTCCACTTCCTTGTAAGCTACTGAATCATTGTGTTTGATTAATAATTTCACATACTTTTCTTTTCATCTGTTTGGGGGGGAATAAGGCCTGCAATTTGTGTAGTCTTAAATTGACCATTTTAGCACCAAAATAATACATAGGGTAAGTAAGGGGCAGGTCCCATAGGGCAGCAGCACACCTGCAGCATTTCTGCGTGACCCTACAAAGGGCATGATTGACATCAATTCAAACATTATTAGCCACTTGGCACCGTGTTCAAAAAGACCCCGACAGTAGACAATCAAAGCTGGAAACGTGTTCTCAATACCAGAGCTAGGAAAGTTTGCCCGGAAAAAAGAAAGCCAGCTGGCTAAAGCAAAAAAAAAAAAAAAAAAAAAAAAAAAAAAAAAAAAAAAAAAAAAAAAAAAAAAAAAAAAAAAAAAAAAAAAAAAAAAAAAAAAAAAAAAGTACCTTTCAGTAAATACCAATAAAACTTTACAGGCTGCCAAAATAACAAAGATACGGTGATCACAAAGGAAACCCGGAGATTTCCCTGACGAGAAACACCTTCTTCAGAAATGGCCAGTCACCCGGCTATATTACAGCTGTTAATGCCAGCTCAGGTAAATACTCCGAGTGCATTTTACTTAACATAATGTATGTATAAATTGTATCCTAAAATAAATTTGAGAAAGGTCCTTCAGAATGCCCCGTAATGGAATGGATGAGATGACTCAGCTGGTAAAGGTGCCTTGCACCAGGGCTGATGATCTCGGTGCTGTAGAGGACCGGGGAGTGAAAGGAGGCTGACTTCTGACCTCCACACACGTGCCGTGGCATACACATGTGCACACATTAAATAACAGTATCAGTAAGAGTGAATAAAGTACAATGCTTCATAATGTGTAAGGCTCTGCTGCCGGAGTGTGGGCGTGAGTCACGGCTCTTAGAGAACTGCTTTTACGGGAAGTAGTTGGAGCCTTCAAAATCTCCGTGCACTTTATCAGACTCAGAAACGCCCAGCAGGGCTATAGATGTGGCTTAGCATTTCCACACACTGGCTGCCCGAGGAGAGGACCTGGGTTTGGATCCTATCACCCAGACAGTGCTCACAACTACTTGTAACTTTGATTTCATGGGTTCTGATGCCCCTCTTATGGCCCTACAGACGCCAATTATGCATGTAGAACACAGACATCCATGTACAGAAAACATTCACACACATAAAATAAAATAAAAAATAAATCTTTTAAAAAAACGAACACTTATAGAAGAGAGTGGGAAGTACACTTGAACTCATTGGCACAGGAGACCACTTCCTGAACATAACCCCAGTAGCACAGACACTGAGAGAAACAATTAATAAATGGAACCACCTGAAACTGAAAAGCTTCTGTAAAGCAAAGGACACGGTCAACAAGACAAAACGACATCCTGCAGAATGGGAAAAGATCTTCACTAACCCCACATCAGACAGAGGTCTGATCTCCAAAATATACAAAGAATTCAAGAAATTCGTCATCAAAAGAACAAATAATCCAATAAAATAAATGGAATACAGACCTAAACAGAGAACTCTCAACAGAGGAATAAAATGGCTGAAAGACACTTAAGAAAATGCTCAACATCCTTAGTCATCAGAAATGCAAATCAAAACAACTCTGAGATTCCATTTTACACCTGTAAGAATGGCCAAGATCAAAAACACTGGTGACAACTTATGCTGGAGAGGTTGTGGGATAAAGGGAACACTCCTGCATTGCTGGTGGGAATGATGTCAGTGTGGAGATTTCTCAGAAAATTAGGAAACGACCTTCCTCAAGACCCAGCAATACCACTTTTGGGTATATATCCAAAAGATGCTCAATCGTGCTACAAGGACATGTGCTCAACTATGTTCATAGCAGCATTGTTTTTCATAGCCAGAACCTGGAAACAATCTAAATGCCCCTCAACAGAAGGATGGATAAGGAAAATGTGATACATTTACACAATGGAGTACTACACAGCAGAAAAAATAATGACATCTTGAAATTTGCAGGCAAATGAATGGAGCTATAAAACATTTTGAGTGAGGTAGCCCAGACCCAGAAAGACAATTATCACATGTACTCACTCATAAGTAGTTTTTAAACATAAAGCAAAGAAAACCAACCCACAAATCAAAATCCCAGAGAACCTAGACAACAATGAGGACCCTAAGAGACAGACATAGATCTAATCTACATGGGAAGTAGAAAAATACAAGATCTCCTGAGTAAATTGGGAGCAAGGGGACCTTGGGAGAGGGCTGAAGGGGAGGGGAGAGGCAGGGAGGGGAGCAGAGAAAAATGTAGAGATCAATAAAAATCAATTTAAAAAAACAATCTGGGCAGGTGACATGCACTGTTATAATCTTTTCCCCCACACCCCCACCCCTCATCCCCACCCCTACCAAAGCTGAAACAGCAGGACTGAGTGTCTGAGGCCAGCATGGCTATATAGCTAGTGTGTGTCTTAAACACACAAAAACAGGAGAAATAAGAGACAGGTAAAAAATAGAAGGGTTGGGAGAGCCACAATTCTCTATAGTCAATCAGTTCCCCCAGTTTGTCTTTTTTATTAACAAATGGTAATAAAACATATTCACAGCAAACAGAGGGGAATCCCACATCATCTCCCCTTTTCTTTCTAAATAAAAAGGACAGTTTTAACTTTAAGATAGAAAAATTACATATAACAAAACAGGTATCTAGCAAGATTTACAGTTAAAATATTTTTATTATTGATTTTATTGAGCTCTACATTTTTCTCTGCTCCCCTCCTTTCTTCTCCCCTCCTCTTCAACCCTCCTCCATGGTCCCCACACTCCTAATTTACTCAGGAGATCTTGTCTTTTTCTACTTCCCAAGTAGATTAGATCCTTGTATGTCTCTCTTAGGGTCCTCCTTGTTGTCTGATTGTGATTTGTGGGCTGGTTTTCTTTGCTTTATGTTAAAAACCACTTATGAGTGAGTACATATGATAATCCACAGACCTAAAAGCACACAATTTTTGACAAAGAAGCAAATAATATATAAAATGGGAAAAAAGCATATTTAACAAATGGTGCTGGCATAACTGAATATCAACATGTAGAAGAATGAAAATAGATCCATATATATCACCATGCACAAAACTCAAATCCAAATGGATCAAAGACCTCAACATAAAGCCAGCCACACTGGCACATTTTGTTAATTTTTAAATCATATACAGTAACAACTACTGCACAAGAGTGATACCAAGATACTATGTTTAAGTCTCTACTGACAAGTCCAGCCTATACAAATGAAACAGGAAGCAAATTAGCTAAACACAATGATAAAGGAAACCAAAGGAGAAAGATTTAGATCTGCTTAGCCATAACCACGAGATCAGCAGTAGGCAGACACTGTGATAAGAGACTTACATAAGAATTCGACTTTGCAAGCATTGTAAGAACAAACTGCAAACATGCAGCTCACATTTCCATAGCTAAAGGGCACATTAGGCTCCCAAAAAACTGATACTGAAATAGATAATTTCAGAATTCTCTTACATTTTTGTAAGCAGCTTTTGCTTTGACATAGTCACTATTTATTTATTTATTATTTATTTTTTTGCAAGAACAAATGTCTCATTTTAAAGTTGAGAGTTATGATCATAAATAAACCAGGTCACATTACAGGAGGGATTTAATAGGGAACTCTCATTCACCTTCACGATCTTGAGAATGAACAGTTACTGAGAAGCCCTCTAGACACAGATATTTAGCTTGCGAAATCAGATTTCAGTACCTTACAGCAATCAATAACAAGGCATTTATACAAAATGATAATTATATTTGACTGAGATGATATGATATGACAGTTGGAACAGCTGAAGTTTATAATCAATAGTTATCCAAATGCTCATTATTGCCTATGCTTATGACCTATGAGATAGTCTCAATTCTTGCTCTGCTCATAGACTAAGAGAGTCTTCTACAAATTGTATAGAAAATCACTTTTAGAATTTTATTATTCTTTACTGATACAGGTTCTCAGTGGCCATTTCAAAGGACCCCTGCCCTGCTCTTCTGCCACAATACCCTCAAGTCTCCTAAGGCTTCAGTATGGGACGACATCACAAAGTAAGATCCAGCAGGAATGGAGCCAAATCCAAGGAGAACAGAGGCATCTCACCTGTCACTCATTTAACTCCACAGCAAAAGTGTCATGGCAACACTCCAGTGTATATTTTTTACTTTGACTTGCTAACTACAAAGCAGAATAAATTAAATTACAGCATATGATACAAACGGCAGAGCACAGGCAATGTAACCACGGTGTCCAGGAACTGTCGGAAATGGGAAATCATACCACAGACACAATGATATTTAAATATTATCAATATTTTTGCTTCTATCTTGATTGGCACATTTTGTGGTAACATGAAAACACACATAGTAGTAATCCTTCTACAGAGCAAGATTTTCTGTTATTCCGTATACACAGGGGCAAGTAACTTCTATATTTGGTGTTATTGTTTTACAAAATGTTCACTCAAATAAATATTAGTTACCAATAGCTTCTAAATTTTTAAATGCAAAGATGTGTTTGTTATTAGATAAGGTCTAAGTGCCATATCTAAGCAATAAAGTATTCTAATGTCTAGCTGTTTTCTTTAAAACTGTCAAAATTTTATTTATTGCTTATGTTGTCCTACTTAAACTTAAATTTGTCCTTTTGGGATTCTTCTATACTAGATGAGACAGAATAATGACGAAAGCAGGTCATGACTCCAGGCATATCGCTTTCCTATAATTTAGTGACCAAAGAGTGACAGTGACAATTAGCCTTCTTGTTTACACAATATAGGAGGTTGCGATAGAATGGACTTCCCCCCACATTTCCCTTTCGGTTTTCCCCCAGAATCATAATCTCATACTTTGGTGAATCCTTTGCTGTCTCCAGATATAAGAGGCCATGAGATGCATTAAATGTGGGAACCAGGTGACAGATCCAGCAACTTATACTAGCACTTAAAGGTGTGTGTGTGTTATAGCCCTTGTTGTGATTGATAGTTCCAAGAAACTCAAAAATATGAAGATGAAAGCATGCTGCTCTGCTTCCAAGTGTGCTAAAAAGGATGGACTGGTAAGCTTGGAAAACGCACATGGGTACCAACTACAAAACAATCCCAGGATCGCAATCATAATAGGCTGTTTTGCATTCTCCTCCTGACCCCTTTGAGGTAAACAGAGCTTTGTAAATTGAGGGTGTGCAGATGATAGGCCTGCTTCTCCTCTTCCCCCACTACACATCAGACTCCAGAAGAAATTATAAAATTCCCAAAGCATGTTCTTTATTTAATACGTATTTTTCTAAGTATGGCTAATTGAGTACAAGTGTGCTGATATGCGAAAATATACACTTGAAAGAAACTCTTTGGTTTTTATCTTTCCTCTTTCTCTTTCTCAATGCGGTGATAGCTAACTTCACCCTGAGAAATTTCCAGGCTCATTTGTTCATCAGATAAGTTCTAAGTGTGTCTAATAGGCTTTCGTTAGTCCACAGAATTTGACTATTTCCCATCTACGAACCTTACACCTGGGAAATGGGAAAGCCCCATTGTCTAATGTCCATCTCAGGATTCGGACACTGGGCCTAGTCTCTCTGAAATGCAACGAATGCACTTCCCTATCACCAGCATCAACAACTGGTCTTCATCCACCCCGAAGACCTATCCTTCATTAACAAAATGAGTGACAAACACAAATATTTGGGAAATTCTCTACCAAGAGGAGTCTGCCACCATTTAGATACTTTGGTCTACTTTTGTCACTATTGAGTATGACCCTGAAAACCTCAGTTTTGGCACAACTCCACCTGATGGGCACTGGTTACAAGTAATTCTTGGGGAAACTCTATCTGTAGACTTTTTGAGCATGCCTCCTTTCTTTCTCCAAGCTTCTCAGAATTCTTTCTGAAGGCAAGAATCAATTTTTTTAACATAAGAACTAGTTCTCATATAAATGAATAGCCATTATCTTGAAATTCTAATCATACAAGTAAAACCAAAACCTTCTAAAATACAATGACTTAAAACTAGCTTTAAAATGGTGAGCGTTTAAGGAAACAAAATGGTTGTTGTTGTTGGTATTCATTTGGCAACCATGAATATAGTAAAGAAAATACTCAGAACACTGTGCTCAGAAAACACTGCTGCACAAACCAGAGAGCAAGCAAGGTCTTCCATAAATTTGGAATGTACTTGTTGTTAGATCTGTAGTATCAGGAATGACATCACAAAACCTTGTCTTTGATTGCTACATCAGTCAGACACAATCACCTCACATTTTTTCAACTGTAGTATCGGTGTTGCTATCTAATTTTTCATTCTTATTCATGTATCTTATAAACTTCTCTGGGATACTGATATTGTCAAATTTGCACAGAGCTGCTGAGTTTTTCCAGACTAGGTGTTAAAATCTTGACAGAATACAGCTCCTTCATTCATTATATCCACCCAACTCCCTTCAACGTTTATTTAGAAAACTGGAAAAAAGTGGCAAGTCCAGATGTAAGCTGTACTGCCAGGTGTGCAGGATGTGTGCATGCTGTACTGCCAGGTGTGCAGGGTGTATATATTGTATTGCCAGGTGTGCAGGGTGTGTGGATGCTGTATTGCTAAGTGTGCAGGGGGTGTTCATGCTGTACTGCCAGGTGTATAGGATGTGTGGATGCTGTACTGCCAGGTGTGCAGGGTGTTGCATGCTGTACTGTCAGGTGTGCAGGGTGTGTTCATGCTGTACTGCCAGGTGTGCAGGGTGTGTGGATGCTGTACTGCCAGGTGTGCAGGGTGTTGCATGCTGTACTGTCAGGTGTGCAGGGTGTGCATGATGTACTGCCAGGTGTGCAGTGTGTGTGGATGCTGTACTGCCAGCTGTGTTGTTGCCTTCTAATCTCGTAGCTGTTTCAAGATCTTCCTTCGATGCTAAATAGTTCTTGAATGCTAGCTTTTCCATTCAGTGAGCAGGAAACCTGGCATCTACTCCTAAATGTGTTCAGCATGGCGATGTCAACTGTTAGAACATCAGTCTAAGTTGCTCTCTTGTGACTGGTGTTCCTTGCTAAGACAGTTAAGAACCATCACTGACACTTTTGGTCAAACTCATCTAGTCTTGTAGCACAGCGACTCTTTTGCAGCTAGAAAGTATCTATTTTATAAGGGTGATCTTTGGCCATCCACAATGTCAGCAGCCAATTGCTTTTAAGAGGGCTTCATGGAGCCTGCATGTAAAGTGGAATACCAACCACCCCAATGGAATAGTACCAATAGTAAAGGTCCTGTGGATTTTGTATTATCTAAATAGAGATAATCATAAAATTAACACCCTTCTGATGTAGTTCTCATCCTGATTATTACTATTTAACTGGTAAATTTTTTCTTCAGGCTGAGTGAATACTATAATTATTATGCATTGCATTATAAAGGTTACATCTTAATTGAAAAATCACACTTTTTCCCTCAATGAATACATCAACCTCAAAATCAACAAAAACACTGAAGATGTAGGCAATTTTACTAGACTCACAAATTAGCATGCTCTTGATCAACCAGAATCCATAATCTGATGCATACGATGCTAGCAAAGCCTATAACTGTATCTGTATTACAAGAATCGGAACAGTCTAGCTGAATTTTCTGTTCATGCAGTCCCATGATCTGTGTGTATCAACAGGCTTGAAACAATATTTCTGAGTTTCCTCTCAGGGTCCCTGTGACTGTCCCCTGAGCTACTTGGTGTGATGAACAGAAAGGGTCCCTGTTCTGGCCACCATTTTACAATATGTGTGTGTGTGACCCAAAGGTTAGGAGTTGTCCATGCGAGTGCCGAGCAAACAAACAAATTATATGAGGCAAAGTGGTAAGTGGATTTCAATGAACACTTAATAATATGAATAGTAAGCTTAAGATAGTTCTTGCCCATGCAACATCACAGAAACACACAGATACATTCTTATGTTATACCTGGGCCACCCACTATATGGTAGTACTTCTTCCTTTGTATGCATGGGATAATTAAGCCACCATGATCTTAACCTGATTGCATCAGATCACATATCTAGTCAAACACAGAGATTTGAACTTAGGTGTGCAGGGACAGGACACTGCATTCTGATCCTTGGGTAAAAACCATACAGCATCGTCACTACGTGTAACAGAAATGGGCTTTTTAAAAGCAGTATCAGATAAAATATGATAACAAATTAGGCATTCAATTAATTTCAGCAGATATTAGCAAACGTTTTGTCGTCATTATACATTGCCCAGAGATAAACAGTGTCCAAACTAAAATGTTAAAATTTCCTTTGGGAGCATCATTATTTTGTTAAGCAAACGTTCAGGATTCCTGACGCTAAAGTCGTGTATACACAGGACTTAACCACATTTCTCCAAGTCAAAGCACAAGGACTGACATTTCCATAGATTAATAAGGAACTCAGGATGCTGCCCACTCCACCCTTGCTTTCTCTCTATGCATTGTTTTGTCCATTTGGGATAAATTAGATGAATCCTATAAATAAGAAAATGCATATTTTGTTTTCCATTTCCTTTACTGCATTTTATGAACATGTAAATGTATACATGCATATGTGCATGTGCCAAAAATACTTACATAGAGCCCACTCTCTTAAACAGTAACAGCTCAGTGAATCCCAGTCTAGCAATTTGCTGCAAAGTACAGAACAGAGACTGCTACAAGGTTCATCTTGATGATGTCATCCATATACCCATTAAACTCTGAGAGCCATTGGACTAGTGTGAGTCTTAACAGGTATGCCTACCTACCAAGGTCATGCTGCTAAGGAAATCAGGTGTGAAATGGGAAAATGGTCCACGAACTCTAAGATGCCAAGCAGATGCCAAAGATCAGTGTTAACTACTAGTACAGTATTTAGTTCCGAGCACCTAGCTCAACTCCTGGCACCATGAAGGGGCATTGGCTTAAGTTGTTTCTCTTTACACAAAAGCCACAGTACAGATGCAATTAAAAGGATAAACTGAATATGGTCAAAGCAAAGATGATAAAGTTTGTTAAAATCCATGCATACTTAATGATATAATTCTTGTGAGCAAAAGCATTTCTTCAAGTTTTGTGATCCCTGTAGGCGAAGAAGATATTACAATACTACATTTAAATACAAACAATGTTGTGTTCCTGTATGTATGTGAAGGTTTTGCCTCTTCCTCTCCCCCCTCTCCTTCCCCCTTCCTCCTCCTCCTTTTTTCCTTCTGTTGCTCTGCAAGCACACACAAACACACACACACAGAGACACACACTCTTATATGTTCAAAGAGTTGTTGATGATTAATATTTAACAAAATACTAAGAGATGTGAGTGTAATTTTATGTAGCATGCAGGTAGAGGCATTTATATACAGGTCTGTATATGTTATACACATTCAGCCCACCTTCTACACATAAATACTAGGATAGGCCTATACGTCCCACAGACATTCTCTCTTAACCTTCCAAAATTGCCATTTAAAAACCCAGGGCCTAAATTTGCACTTTGATCAATGGATACCTTCGTCACAGAATGGCATGACTGAAGCGTATTGATTAACTGATAACCTTCTAATGCACCATCCTTTAATCTGCAGTACAACAGTGAGTGAAAGCAGAGCTTTCGGAAGGGAAAACACTGTCCGATTATTCTGGAAGAAAGCACCGCAAGAGACATTTGAGGCTGGCAGAAACATCCAGGAAAACAGAGACATGTCCTCCAGTTCCTTGGTTTTCTCAGCAGCCCTGGGACAACAGGACAGTCTGGCCCCGTGCCAACGAGTGGAAAGTAGTCAAATGAAATCAATGTAGAGAGGCTGTTGTGTCCATGAACCTCTACCAGCGAT
The DNA here is from genome assembly GCA_004026605.1 of Ondatra zibethicus. Taxonomy (NCBI): domain Eukaryota; kingdom Metazoa; phylum Chordata; class Mammalia; order Rodentia; family Cricetidae; genus Ondatra; species Ondatra zibethicus. The sequence continues at coordinate 39,884 of PVIU01010862.1, read as the reverse complement.
AAAAGTTCACGTCACAGCAGGACCACTGTTTGAAAGTGACAGCGAACCCTGCTCAGAGTTGACTTCAATGTTCCCCATGCATCTTCTAGGAAGGGGTCACTGTAAGGGAGCCCTACGGTCTTGATAGTGTTTGACAGAACTTTTGCTAGCAAGTCTGCAGCTAGAGGAAATTCTCAGAACAGCCTCTTAAGCTTCAACACTAAATGTCAGTGTCAAAAACTTCAGTGCAAAAAGTGGAGAAAAGAAGTTGCATTCTTGAAATCCAAGCTTATCTACAGCTTTATAGATCCTTGATGGCAGCTAATGTAAACCATCCAAATAACAGTAAAATAAGAATTACGTATATGTTATACATATGTATATATACATATATAATACATATGGATACAGAATTGAAGTAGATGAAAAAGTTGAGCATGACATAAACTGCATTGATTCACCTTTTCATCTATTCTATTTTTGTGCTCATAAGGCAGAAGAATATACAAATAAATTTTAAACAAGCAAATGTACACTATCATATTCTAATATTACCAGATATTTTTGATTAAAAGAAGTTTTACACTTTTTTTAATTTTGGATTATAGTTTTCTTTTTTTATTTTGTATTTCCCTGGCACATAATCTTCTTGTAAAACCAGAGGGAGCCCAAGAACTCTTTTGGACTTTAATATTTCAACTCTAACTTTACAAAGTTGGTGCCATTAACTTGCAGAATCATTTCGAACCAAAGCTCTGGATTCCCGTGAAAATGGATTGACTGCATACTAGGAACTCACAACTGCTATAGTACTCCCAGCAGGCTTGCTGGTCTCTCTCCCTGTCTTTTCTCTCCCTCAGTTCCTGTTTTGGAGTCTTGCTTGTTTGCTTCTGATTCAGGGTCTTGCCAAAACATAAAACGCAGAGTAGTCTTGAACTTATGGTCCTACTGCCTCAGCTTCCACAGTAGTTGGGATCACAAACCTGTGCCCTCTAGCCTTTGCTTAACACCTCTGCTGCTGTGGCCAATACTTCCATGACCCACACAGGTCTCCTGAGCTCCAGAAACAAATACCTCTGTATTAGGAGCAGACAAATGCATGGAGCCTTCATAAATACCCTTCACATTTTAAATAACAAGAAAACAAATCTTCAATACAGTGAAGGCTAAGCACACCTTCTCCTCAGAGGATAGCTGGAGCTTCAATACAGTGAAGGCTAAGCACACCTTCTCCTCAGAGGATAGCTGGAGCTTCAATACAGTGAAGGCTAAGCACACCTTCTCCTCAGAGGATAGCTGGAGCTTCAATACAGTGAAGGCTAAGCACACCTTCTCCTCAGAGGATAGC
>PVIU01010862.1:0-38457 GCA_004026605.1 Ondatra zibethicus | reverse complement strand
TTAAACCAAATGAGTTTCCCAAGGAATATTTTCAGAGCCTATCACTTGCTAGAAGATTTCTTTTGCCTTACCTAAGTCTCTTTTAATTCTTCAGACCTTAATGAGAAGAATTTTCAAAAGTACCAGTGCCCTTATATGAACAATCTTTATTAATTATAAATGTCTTGTTGTATGTGTGTGTTTTGCCAGAACTCAAAGATACATGCATCTTACTCTATTAGTGATCAGTTTTCATAGCCTTTGTTTTGTTTTGTTTTTTCTCAAGGTAGAAATAGTTTTGATGTTTGTAGGTGGTCTAAGGACTGATTGTCCAAGAAGGAAGATTGCCACAAACTAAGCAACTGGGAGCCAAGAGCCAAACTGCATGAAGTCATGCATCTCATGCTTTACTCCTTTGGTTATAATATGCTCTCTGAATTTCTCTTTCAATAAAACAAGAACAATGCCAAATAGTTTCTCAGTATTGCACTAGATAGATATTACTGGGCAATGTATTTCGAGATAGAAGTATAAATTAATATTTATTAGAGGGCTCAAATCTGATAACTAGGTCTAGTTCTAATGCTGCATGCTTACAGTCTCCATAATTTCTCAAAGGAAAGTGAAACAGAAAAACAAAGCAGATGTTTACATTAGCTTTCTGACAAAGCCAACTATGCATGAAGGTTTAAAAACAAAATTCTAACTACCCAATATATTAGTCATTCAATCAGTTGATACCCAGTGAAGACCTACAGCATGTGAATCAGACAAATATGAATGGGACATGACCCATCAAAAGCCAATTGAAAGAGTAGTAGAATCAGGGAGTAGAAGAACCCATACTGTCACACAGGAGCTACAAAGTCTAAGACATTAACGAATAAGTGTTATCTGAAGTGGATCAAAAGGAGCAATTATGGTTTCAAAGCACAGAGAAGAGAATTCTGTACACAGCAATAATTAACATTTAAACAGAGAGCTGGAGTGTAGCTCAGGGGTAAAACATTTGCCAAGCATACAGCATGCACAAGCCCCAGTCTGATGCCATCACTGAAGAAAAAAACTACCCCAAAACAAAAAGCCATAAACAACAAACTATAGCATATAATCTTTAAAAGCCCACAGGATAATAACTGGTGTGAGACAAAGAGAGGTAGGATTACAAACACTGAGCCGTTGGCTGGGAGAACCAGTGAGTACACCCATGTGCAAGGTGTACCTTGTGGAAATAAATGTAAAATTAAAGGGACAAGACTTAACCACTTTTTTCTGCATATAGCAATAGATCCAAATTTGAATACATAATAATAACTGTGCATAGATAGACAGCTCCCCTCACAGGATTTACAACAAATGGGACTGGGTCGGATCCACATTTGTCTACAAGGTGCTGAGATCTTTTGGTTGCCTACCACATACCAGCCATGAAATAGGGCTTCCAATCATGTTTGCTGCACAACTAAGTTTGCAGACTTATAAACTGATTGTACTTCTGTATTGACTGCATAGGCATACACCCAATACCAGTAACAATAACGTTAACAGGATGGTGAGACCTGCGCTCAGTTTTTCTTGTTGCATGTTCCAAAGCATTCCCAATTCTCGCAAGAAGACTAAACTGACATATTTATCCAGTTTGTCTTTAATCCCAGAACTAGCATTTGGGAGATGAACGTGACAAGACCATTCTCAGTTTCAAGGTCATCATCAGCTATATATCAAATTCAAAGTCATACTGGCTACACGGCATTCTAACAAGAAATTTGAGAATTGTTTCACTATTAAAATGTGTTATTCCTATTTTAAAGTTGCAGGACGACAGACTATGAATACAGACTGCACTTGTAAGAACATAATCATCTCAATATTACTAAGAGAAATATAGGTATAGATGCTGGTCTGAAATTCAGTGGGTGACTGTTTGCTAGCATGCACAAGACCCCAAATTCAAACTTTAGTAAGATAACAATGACAAACATAAATGTATAGATATAATATTTATAAAAATATAAATATCTAAATACATCCCCTGCAATTTAAGAGATAAGGAAGAAGTCATCATAATTTCTACAGGATCCAAAATCACTTGTGCCACAATTGAAAAGTATAACTGTAGGCAACTGTGAAATACATGTTGTTTAAATGGCTTGATATGCCATCTACAGTATAAAGGGGTTTTTGTTCAACCAGTTTTTAAATGATATTTGAGCGAGGCATGGTGGCATTAATCCCTTTATCCCATCCTTTATTAACACCTCTAATGCTAGCTCTTGGGAAGCAGAGGGAGGTGGATCTATGTGAGTTCCAGACCAGCCTCATCTACAAAGTGAATCCCGGGACAACCAGGACTACAAAGGGAGATTTGGTATCAATAAAATAAAACAGTATTTGAAAGCTTGTACACAAAACCATTTCACCTAAGCATTTACTTCTGTTAAAAATTTCACCAGACAAACAGTTTTTCTCTAGTCATTTACAATATTTTATGAGTAATTATATCAATAACTAATAATATCCCATGCTATTGTCAAATCCAAATCATACTTGCTGGAGTAAAACTTGTTCTATTTTTAGAAGTGAGAATATTAAACTAACATTCTAACTTCATGAGACACAGCACAAAGTCTTCAGTTTAAAAAAACAAACTCAATAACAGACAAAAGCAAGTAATGAGCCATGGGTCTAAGTGGTTATTTCTTGTAGTAAATGGAAGCAAGGGTGAGAAATGCAGACATAAAACTCTTTAAGAAACAGCACATGCACGAAACTACAGAAATGTGTCCATGACATCTGATTTCATGATATTTACATAATTTGTAAAAAAAAATGTTTACAAATATTAATAAATGTCACATCCTGAACCAAACAGTGAATGGGACAGGAGAGGATACTGTGTGTACACGATGAAACTCTGGGACAAGGACTACAGTCATCTTCCACCATCTCCCTCCACCCAGATTGTTTCATCCTTAATGAGCCCAGTCAGTGCATAACAACCTGCCTGTTTAATACTGAGTGGACTTCAACCAACGATGTCACAGATCACTCACCTTAAGGTAATTTGTCACTAATTATAGGCAGGAAGTGTGGAAAGCACTTGTTACCGTGCTTCTTTGGAACATGTTTTAGAAGTAAGTTTCCAGGTTGCTGCTGCATCAGGGTGAGCTAAAGGCGCAGGGGACTAGGAAAGACAAAGCTAACCACTTGGGCTAGAATAAGCACTTTCAATCTTTAGTTATATTGGTATAGCAAACCTTAGGGCTGTTAGGCCAATAGTGTTGCTTTTTGGTTTTTCCCTTGGGATTATGTCTGACTTACCAACCTTAGTAAGAAGATACTGATTAAAAAAAATCAAATATTTTTTGCTAAAGTCTAAAGAATGCATTAAAACCAAGACTACAGAAACTTTCTAGTTATAAATATATAGCCCTTTGTAGCAATTTCTTTTTCTATAGTAATCACATATCTAATTTTTCCCTAAAGTCTACCTTTAAATTCCGGCATGCATTTCTCCACATTTAGGTGTTAGCCTTTCTCTTGTCCTTTAGCATGGGAAAACTGATAGGAACAAAATGTGGCCTGTGCCTAAGCCAGCTCTTTCCCATCCCACAGTTAAGCCAAGTTTGAGTGACATGCCCAAGGTAGGTAGCTGACTTTTATTTCTTCTCTTGGACTCAGTGAATTTCGATATCACTTAAAACAAAAAATGTTAGCAAGGCAGAGTTTGTGGTTGGATTTTTCCCCATCTAAGTACTAGGCCCAGCCTAGCTTAGGTTCTGAGAGTGGAGGAGATAAGGCGCCAGCATCACAATGCTATGTCTGGAGATCTGTCACTGCGTTTCTACCTTGATTAGAAAATGCAGCTCTTGTGAAACCAGCAAGGACCAAACTAAGATTTCTGCCTCCTTTCATGTGTGCCAGATGGGTTGTCTGTAGAGACAGACACAGGACACACCTACACAGACAGCTGACAGAACTTTTATGGATGAGAATACTGGATAGAAAAGCTCACGTTCTGGTGGAGACGGCAATGCCTTGCTCCTCTCTAAGTAACACAGAGCGTTCACTGTTCGACTACTCGTGGTTCTATACTGGAGTCAGCAATGACTCCCAAAACTCAAAGCAAAAATAGAAAATAGGCTTTGGGATTGTCAAGTAAATATTAACTGTAGCAAAGATTTCAAAAGAGAAACCTGTTAGGCAGGAGGATCTCTGTGAGTTCAAGGCCAGCCTAGTTCAGAGAAACCCTGTCTTGAACACCTGATGTGGGATGTCCTTCTGTATATGTGTTACTTTTATTGGTTAATGAATAAAGATGAATAAAGCTGTTTTGGCCTATAACAGGGCAGAATAGAGAGCTAGGTGGAAAATCTAAGCTGAATGCTGGGAGAAATAAGGCAGGGTCAAGGAGACGCCATGTAGCTGATGAAGGAGACAGATGCCAGAACTTTACCTGGTAAACACAGCCTTGTGGTGATACACAGAGTAATAGAAATGGGTTAATTCAAGATGTTAAGAGCTAGTTAAAAATATACTAGAGTCATTGGCCAAGCAGTGTTGCAGTTAATATAGTTTCTGTGTGATTATTTTGGGTGATGAACAAGCAGTCTTTGACTACAAAAAACAAAAAAAGAAAACATTTTAAACAGATTTAATTTTGTAACTTCCTAGTATGCTTAAATAATAAAAGCATGCTACATTTAGAAAATATTGTTAGAAACTGGCCCTGTTATTAGATAATAATGTCTAGATACACACACAATCTGGAATCAGGTACCATCAGCTCTGCAGAGACCACTGCAGATGTCTTTACTCTGACTAAGCAAATGGCAGGGTAGATAAAAATGTCTAATTTTACACTCTATGCTAGGCCTACATGGGAATCACCTAACAACCCGTAGAGATTTTGAGGCCCAGTTCTAGGATTTTCTAGCTCTTACAAGATAAAATAATGAAAATTTAGCCAAAACACTTCTTTGTCTCTATCTTAACAGGTCAGAGATGAAATCTAGAATTGTTCATGGTAGTTAATGTCTCTAATCATAGCAGTTGGAAGGTAGAGGCAGGGGTATATGATTTTAAGGTCTTCTTTGACTACATAGCAAGTTCAAGTCCAGCATGATCTACATAAGATCCTGTCTCAAACTCTTAAAAAAAATGAGAAAAAGAAAGGAAAGAGGATGGCGCTAGGTGAGGGTCAGCATTCCTCTCTAGTTCTCAATGTGCTCAGAACAGATCAGCAGCTCCCTCTTCCTTCCATCCTACCTTCCCTCCCACAGCAAACTATGCCATCTCAAAACTATAAGCCAACATAAAACACCCTCCTATCAAAACATAAAAGTATAAAAGGGAGTTAGGAGCTGAAACAATGGCTAGAGAGTTAAGAGCACTACCTGGTTTTCCAAAGGACCCAGGTTCAATTCCCAGCACCCACATGGCTCCTCACAACCATCTGTAACTCCAATCCCAGGGGATCCAATGCCCTTTTCTGATCACAACAAGCACACACAAGGGTGTACAGACAGACATGCAGATAAAACACTAGACATATAAAATTTTAAAAAGAAGAAAGGAAAACAAGAACTACGATCAAATGTGGTTAAATGGAGAGGGCAATATCTGCTTATAATCAGAAACTTGAGAAAGCTAGAAAGGGGAGAGATTCATGTTTATCTCTAGAAAGGACTGTGAGATAAGGAACTGTAGGAAAAGAATGGTTTTATGTACGCCCAACACTGTGTACATATTGCCTATTGCCTTAGTAAAACATTTGAATTATGAAAAAGAAAAAAGGAAGCAATGACAATAACCAATGGACAGCAACAAACCATAGATAAAGAGGAGGCTGACTTCTCTAGAAAGCTGGGATTCAGACCTCAGACATGGAGTCTCAGGTGAAGAAAGACAAGACTATGAAAATGAGTCTTACTAGGGCAATATGCTTAATATTGCCTCAAAAATTTGAGAAAGACAGAGGTGGTGAGATCTTGTTGAGTTCCAAACCATGCTGGTCTACACAGAAAATTCTAGCTCAGGCAGAAAAACACAATGAGATGCTGTCCCTCCCCAACAATAACATTTAGAGAAAGGAATGGGGTAGAGAAAGGGGAAGGAAGGTGGAGTTAGAGAGTAAGGAGAGGAAACACCAACAGCACACCAACAAACTCCTGGTCTACAATGGTAGCAGTGGCACTGCTCTGAGAATGGCCCCTCTCTATGGCCAAAAGAAGAGAAAAAAAAGACCACAAAGTCCTTTTGGCCAATCAAACTCCCAGAATTAGTTTAAGGAGAAGATGTTAAGACTAACACTGAGAACCAAGCTTTTACCAAGGTCTTGCACTACATGTAGAAAGCAACAGATGCCGGAAGGTGTAGATTACTAGAAAGGTGAAAAGAAAAAAGTTAATACAAACCATAAGTGGAGTTTTACAAAATAACTTAGTTTATGAAAGCCTGCGTAGAACCATTAAAAAATAGATCTACAGGGTATTCGACACAGGTCTGTGAAAAACTGTGTTCTCAGCTTATGCAAGGACCTGGCTAGTCCCCAGTATCTGCCTTTCAAGAAAAGACTGGACAGGAATCAGATTTCTTACAGGAATTTTTAAGTGTACCTCCTCTACTGCCCAAATATCCCATGTAGGTGGTGTTCCTAATTAAAAACAAAACATACAAACAAAAAAAAAAACTTGAGAGAATTTCATTGTGGCTTTCATTTACTCAAAGGTATCACCACGTAGTAATTGCTTTTAAAACACTGATTCCCTACACACTGGTTTTTCTTGACTAACAGTAGATGCTCCACTAGTACTGTATTACACATGTCAGATAGAGTGAAGCGTTTGAAAAGAATCAGTTTAGTAAACCGTGAGGTTATTCCTCCAAGGGCATCGTTCTAATTGCTTTGCATCCCGCTGTCCCTGTGGGAGAAAGACAGGGTAGAGCCCCAAGGTGTGCCCTGATGGGAATGCTGCAGGACTCCTGAGCACATCCTGAACTTAGAATGTGCCCATGAGCATTGACCATCCTGGGAGTTCCTGCAGAGAACGACCAAAGTGACTAAAGTAGCCTAAAGAGAAAAAAATAGCTATGAAGATATTGTATAGCTGTAGGATGAACAAAATTAAGGATAGATTTTAAGACTATTATGATATGACTGCATTTAAAATGTTAATTGATAAATGATTGATAAAATTTTAAATCCATATTTATAAAAAATTCAGTTCATTTACCATCCTTTATATACTTCAGAAAGACTCATCTATTTAGTTTTACTTTTTGGAACTCCTGGAACTCACTCTGTAGACCAGGCTGGCCTAGAATTCACAGAGATCTGCCTGCCTCTGCCTACTGAGTGTTGGGAATAAAGTTGTGAAGTTGTGTGCCACCACTGCCCAGCTTACCTTCTCTCTCTGTCTCTCTCTCTCTCTCTCTGTGTGTGTGTGTCTGTGTGTGTCTGTGTATGTGTGTGTCTGTGTGTGTGTGCGCACATGTGTGCGTGCATGTGGAGGTCCTTTTAGAAGTCAGTTCTCTCCTTCCACTGTGTGTATCCTGAGAACAGAACTCAGGGCATCCGACCAGGCAGCGAGTGTCTTCGTACACTGAGACATCTTGCTAACCACACATTCCCATGTTAAAATGACCTTTGAAGTCCCTTTTCTAAAGAGATACTCTATTAGTTCCTCACTAGAGTTACAATATATCATAAAGTGATTAAGTGTTTCCATAACATGTCTAGGTTATGAAAATGTATAGGCACAAAATAAACAATGTGTACAAACCATTTGGAATGAATTAATTAAAATTATTTGCTGTTATTTGTTTTATTTTGCTTATCCTTGCTTCAACATTTAGAAATTCTCAAAAATTAGCCAGCAATAGAATAGCATTGCATTCCAGATTTTTAATTCAAATAGTTTTTTTAATAAAAATAAGAAATGTTTGCTGGGCAGTGGTGGCACATGCCTTTAATCCCAGAATTTGGGAACCAGAGTCAGACAGATTTCTGTGAGTTCGAGGCCAGTCTGGTCTACAAAGTGAATTCCAGGACAGCTAGGGCTGTTACACAGAGAAACCTTGTCTCATCGAAAAACTAATAAAGAAAAGAAAAAAAATGTTAAGAAACTATTTTAGAAATTCCCAGTTTTGAAATGTCCTTAAGTACGGCTGAGATCCATAGGTTCTCTGAGTATGACTAAAGTGTTGAAGGAAGCTTTGCTGTTAACTTCGCTAATTTTGCATTATCAAAGGACTGTAGCAATAAAGACATATGGAAATGTCTTGTTTCGTGGCAGTCTGTAAGGAAATACAATTACCTATGTTCATCTTGGGGAAATGTAGAAACAGCTGGCCGCATTTGGAATGAACAGTTTCTTTCCTTCCCTAACAGTAAAATCCTTCTGTCCCACTAAGCATCCCCAGACAGAAGGCCCTTCGGAGACCATATTACCTCTCCAGTCTAGTTTTGGAGAGCTGCTTTATGAAGAAAGCCTTCCTTCATTCCCAGCCCAAACACTCTACTACTTTCTTCAAATGATTCGTTTATTCTCTCCTTAGTACCATGATGTAGGAGTCCCCTCTTTTGCTGTGAATACCACTGGTTAATAAAGCAACTGTCTTGGGCCTGCACAGGGAATGGAAGAAAGGAGGAAAGTAAACTGAATGCTGGGAGAAAGAAGGAGGAGTTAGAGAGAAGCCATGGAGCCCCCATTGGAGATCTTTACCTGGTAAGCCACAGCCACTTGACGATACACAGATTAATAGAGATGGGTTAGTTTAGGAAATGAGTTACCCAGAAATACGCTCAAGCTATTGGCCAAATAGTATTGCAAATAATATGGTTTCTGTGTGATTATTTCTTGCCTGAGCAGTCGGGAAACAAACAAGCGACCTCCTTACATTACCAACTGAAATTAGCTGGACAGCATCAGCCGAATAAATAGTTTGGTAAGGCAGTTAAAACTTGAAATAAGCTTTGCCTTAAAATTGAGTTTTATGAGACCATTTTAGAATTATGCGTATCCTTTGTTTATGCTTCATATAAAGAAAGATATTTCACTTATAAGTTTCAAGGTCTCATTAACTTGTCAATACTCAGTGGTTGAAAATGACATTACAATGATTAGGATAAGTGTCTTACTTCCAGTGGATCTGTAACAGGCCAGTATTATTGAATACGGCATGACACACACTCTTCGGAAATTCACAGTCTCTGGGCTAGGTATGAGGATTCACCCCTTTCCTGCCAGCACAAGGAAGGCAGAGAAGATAGACGCAAACTCTCTGAGTCTGAAAACAGTCTGGTCTACATACTGAGCTTCCAGCCAGCACAGGCTGACTAGTGAGACAATGTATCTTTAAAAAAAAAAAGAAAGAAAAGAAAAGAAAAAGCAAAAAGAAAGAAAGAAAGAAAGAAAGAAAGAAAGAAAGAAAGAAAGAAAGAAAGAAAGAAAAATCTACAATTCTCTAATACAATAGATACTAGAAACACAATGCTGTAGGGTAACTCTGTAAGATGGGGCAGCAAGAAAAAGCCAAGAAAGATGAACAAGATGTAGTCTGAATCAAGTGTAAAATAAGACCGCCAAAAGGGCACAGTAAAATCTTTTAAAGCAATATGAGGTGTACAAAGTGTGTCATGCTTGAAGAATTGAAAAGTGAAAAAGACTAAGGTATATAAACAGCTGGAAGGGATGGAGTAGCAGAGGCACAAGAGTCAAACAGTTGAGTTGAAGAGAAGGTCAAGGCCTGGGTTACAGAACAATTTTCTGCAGAGCTCAAGCCTAAGGACTTTGTCCAGCAAGGAGAAAATTAACAAGGCCAGAAAACTGTGTGGATGCAAAGCGGACTGGAAGGAGAAAGGATCAAAGGCAAGAAAACCAACCTCAAAACCCAGGCCCGACCTCTTTGGCAGCAGCCCGAGGAGGCAGGAACAGAGGGGCACAGGAATGGAACAGGTCAGAGATTTGAGATGCTTCTGAGAGGCAGAATGAACAGCTGAAGTGCAGGGTTTTGCAAAGAGCTGAAGGGGCAGTGTAAATCAGGGATTTCCAGCTGGGTCAGCAAGCTCTTCATTCAGAAGGACAGCAGAACCTAAAAGATGGAATTTGCTGCAACCAGGCATGTTGGCGCATGCCTGTAATCCCAGCATTTGGGAGGTAGAGGAAAAATGAGAAGTTCTAGATCATTTGTGATCATCCATGATAGTGAGTTTGAGGCCAGCTTGGAAATTATAAGACCCATCACAAAAATAAAAAAAAAAATGAAACAACTGTCGATCTGGAAAAAAACTGGTCTTTCTGATATGAATTCTCAATAGAGTTTCATGCTGAAATTCTAAATAGTGTTTTACTCCACCACACAGTGGAGGGTGCAGGGAGACTCCAGAGGTATCCTCCAGAGGATCCTTGTAGGATGGGGTTGTTAGGGGAGAAGATGGAAGAGACAGCAGAGAAGAGATCAAAGATGGAAATAACAGCATGGTGGGTGTGGCTGCTCTGAGCCTTGCCGGTCAGAAAATAACCATCACTCACGTGAGTCTCCAATGATAGGAATGAAATTTAACTGAAAGTAAAACTTCATATCTGTGGTCCCACTAACCACATATCATCAGCTTAATAGATGGACAGCGGGTGGAGTCAGAAAGTGTGGGAAACAGAGAAGTAGAGTCATACTGCTGTGACTCAGAGTTTGGAGAGTGAGACACTGGAGCAGAAAAGTTTATAAAGATAGTGAATAAGAAGAGAAGTGAAAATCACCATGGAGTGTTGTTGGCCACCCTGACAGCGGGTACCTAGTACCAGAGCTCTCGCCAAATTAGTCGGATGTGGAAATGACTCAACAAGGCTTCATTCATTCTCTCAGAGGACAGGTTGGGCTTGTAGTGAAAAAGAAAATCAAGTACCTTCACAGGAAAAGAAAGAGTGGAAATATGACTGTTCCCTTCCCATGCTTTGATCAGTAAGTGTGGGCCTCACATAGCTCTGGTCCTGAGTCACTGTCCTTCTGAGAGTTTTGAAGGTCTCTAGTTCAAATCTCAGGACTATGTTTCAGAGATACGTGGAATACTTATAGCCAGATACCAAACAGCGCATCATGCTCTCTTCTTTGATCAAAATGAAGGAGACCGAACAATGTTTGCAGGGCTGGAGAGACAGAGGCTGTTGCTTTATGAGTATAGGGTTTCGGGGCTAATTGAAAATTCTGAACTGTCTTGATGATAGTCTGGCAATCAGAAAGTACTTAATGCCATTGAAAACTATATGTAAGACAATTTAAAATGATAGAATTTGTTTTGTTAGTACATTTTACTACAAGGCTTTTAAACATCAAGCTATAATATGATGAATTTGAATTATTTTTTTTCCTACAAGTGTAATTTGTCATCTGGTGGATGAAACTTTGTTGAGTCATTTCACATCCGAAGAAACTGGTGAAAATTCTGCCAGCCATCAGGGCAAAACCACCATCTGGAGGGCACGTTTTTACACCTTTTCTTCTTTTGACCTCTTAAGTGGTTTTGATTCTTCAGAAAGCTCTGGGTACCCTCTATGCCTGGGAAGTTTAGGATAACAGACATCTGCAACAAACATCTGTTACTTAAGGTAACAGGAGTGTGGGAGATCAAGGTCTACGGGCATGGGTGTCACGAGGTGTATGCGGGTAAGAAGCTCTTGTCCCTGCTCATGTCCACTCATCTGATACGATCAACAGTCTGAACGCACAAAACAGGTTAGCGCTTCAAATAGCACTTAGAGGAAAGAGAATGCACCGGACATGTTTCAGGCTGCAGCATAGTGTTCTCTGCCCAGAGTTGCTTTCACTTACTACAAATGTAGTTGACCGTGGCCTGCCACAGGCCAGGTATTCAAAGGAAAGTTCAAGAAAGAATTCTTAATCTTAAAGAGCCTTAATGATAGAGCTTTGTTAGGATTGTTCTAGCTTATTATTAACACTGTTGATTTCTTGCTGTGACTAATATATAAACTAAGCTTTCTCACGTATGTATACATGTATGTATAATGAGAAAACAGCTTCTAGAATATAAGATCCAAGGCTATCCGTGGAGCCATGAATCCACCTGCTATACTGAAACATGTCCCTGGGGGATGAGGAGTAACTATGCTTCTTCTTTGGATTTACTTCACGGGTCAGTAGCTTCGGTTAATGCTAGAATTGCAGAGTATAAATATCAGCAGTAAACCCTGGGGCAAGTATGTTTGTGCAGGCAAAATGCTCACTCTGCAATTAAGGGAGGGCAGGCATCCATGAATCACTCTTCCTGCATTCTGAAGGACCCTGGAGCAAGGCTCAGGGGTAGGAACACAAAAGCAAAGTGATGCTGCAAGAAGCCAATGGCTACTTCCATTTTGCTGCTGCAACCTGGAAGTTGAAAACTTCAGGCTAAGAAATAAATCAAAGCGGGGATAAAGTGTATGAACATAGAGTAATACAATTAACCAATGCATGTCCAAGCCAAGATCTTTTTACAACTTATGGGATAACTAATTTCACGTGGGTTTTCACCCTGCCTCCCGTCAGCCTCCAGACATCTCCTTGTGAAGGCTTTGGCAAAACTGAAGTAAACACTTGCACATTCGCACAACACACCCTGTTTCCTCTCCAAGGAAATGTACTGAGTATGGAGAACAGGGCCAGCATTTCAACACTTCAGCTTTCCTCGCCCACCCCTGGAACCTTTGTCCAGCTCGTGCACAAGTTCTGCTGATGTCACAGCCTGACAAATAAAAACACCTCACGACTAGAAGCCAAATACAGCAATGGCACAATGCGAAGACAGACTCTGGAAGTTGAAACCAACCAAGGAGAATGAATGAAAGAGACAGGACAGACAAAGGGAAATGCGAGAGATGGGGCATGCTGTACTTACCACTTTCAGCCTGATAGTCTGGCACAGACTGCTCGTCATTGTCAGGTACCTGAGCTGAAGAAGAAAAGAGAAAGATTTTGAGAATTAAGAGAGGAACTGCCAAGGCATAAGGAATGTCAAGTCAGATGTGACAAGCAAGGCCTATTTTGAGGGAACTCAGTCCTGTGATTATTTGCCAATAACCTCCTCTGTAAAATAGTCTTGACAGCCTAGGAAAGGAAACGAAAAGGTCCATTGATGGACCTGGAAAACACGAGTGTGTCAGAAATAGCGCAAGAGCAGGTGTGATCCCTCTGAATTTCACCTGCCAGATGGAGATTAAAGAGATGGCGAATAAAAGGTACAGGGTTCCTACATCCTGCAAGGATGCATCTTGCAGAAGTTGCGCTAAAGGCATGCCCATTCACCCAGTGCTGGTGCTTAAGACCTCATGGTGAACTACAAGCATTTTTTTTTAAAGTGATGTGCAGCTATCACACAAATCCCCTACATTTTTTGAAATGACCTCTTTGGGTAAATTCTGCCTCCTGCAAATAAGACAACCATAATTGAAAACATTTGTCCTAAGTTTGTTCAAAGCAAGCCATAAAGCCTTAAAAATGAAAGAAACATCATCGACTTGTGCTACGTGCAACAAAGCAATCTATCTTAACAATAATTGTATTCATAATAAAAATAAACCATGAAACAAATGTCATCTTCACATGCAAAATATTTTCCTGGCCATGCTAGTCAGCACGAAAGCAAAGAGTTTCGCCATTTGTCAGACCCTAGGGTGGACTGACTTCCAGCTTTGTTACAGGAGGAGGACTAACTGGGAAGCTGTAAAGCATTCGGCTCCAGTTGAAGCCAAGTCCATCCTTTCACCTGGAAATGTTTATTACCTTTGATGTGGACATCAAAATAACCCTACTCAGTCTCGCTGGATATTACTCAGTTTTCAAACACAAACAGATATGCATACCTTTTGTATAAACAAACGACACAAAACAGAAATCAGGCTACTTGTAACTCGGTGAGCATATAATAAACTGTCGTCATCCTTATTAACTTTCATTGTGATCTCATTAGCTAGAATTACCTTACTAATATTGTATAATACTGTAAAATTTTATCCGATCAAGTCTCATTAAAGCAGATGTCAATCAGATTTCTTTTGAATGAACTTATTCTGCGTGGGGAATGTTAATTGAAATAATCGGCCTTAGCCAGGCATGTAATTCCTGTATTTGGAAGGCTGAGGCTAGCATGAGGCACACAGGGAGCTCCAGACTAGTAGAGGCTGCAAGCTGCGACTGTGTCTCAAAAATCAAATATCAACAACAACAACAACAATAATACCAATCACTCCCCGTTGAAATGTTTCATGCTGATGAGTGAGTTAAGAAAAAACTCCATACCAAAAAAAAAAGAAGAATTTCATGATATAATTCCATGTAAAAACAGAAGACAGCCTCAGTAGGCTTTTCTTTTCTGTGTTCATCTTTGCAAATGGAAACATTTTGTTGAGTAAAGCATACATTACCTTAGTCAAGAATATAGCTATCCCAGGATAGTCTTGACTGGGATTAAAATGTATATATCACAGAGTTGTTCTCTAATGATTTCCCCTCATATCAATACTTTATGGAAGACAGACCATTCCCTACTGCCAAAAAGAGAAGATTAACCAACAGTAATTTCAAGTCATAACTGGTACCAACTTGATCAGCTTGCACTAGAAGCAAGTTTATTTTCTTATTCCACTGGTGTTTGATGCTGTGTTTAACAACTTTCAAGGCAGACAAATTTCACCGCACAAACTCATAACTTGCCACCTATAGGTAAGTTATTTAATTTCCTTAAATGCCACCTGCTGCCCCCTCCACTGAAACTTAATGCAATAATAAGTCAATTCTTAAAACCAATAAATCAAGTAGTTTAAGCATAATCCCAGCTAGTTGGATATATTCTCCTTTACAACTGTCTACCACCTGCTTCCTAAAAGTCACACACACAAATGCACTTAGGAGCATTGTTGCGGCCAGCTTAGTGTTTTTATAGTTTTACATCTAACAAGCATAACTGGACAAGATGGGTGGTGGGGTGCACACCTTTAATTCCAGCACTCAGGAGGCAGAGGTAGGCGGATCTCTGAGTTTGAGATCAGCCTGGTCTACAAAGAGAGTTCCCAGACAGACAGACAGGAAAAATGGGGTGAGTTCACATCCTCTTAGCTTTTGACAATGTATTTTTGCTATTGACAACATTTTTTGCTTTCTACTCAGACTGATGAATCACGCATGAAGAAATGTACTTTATAATGTGTTTTTACATCTAAAATAATTACAAATGCTCTAATACATATTTAATATAACAAATAAATAATTAAATCCTAGACTTCTAAAAAACACATCCATATTTTACATTTCCCTCTAAATTAAGAGCTCAAGAGATGCAGGCCAGGTGTGGGGCACACACCTTCTCTCCTAGCATCTGAGAATCAAAGACAGGTTGATTTCTGAGTTTGAGAGCATGTTGGTCTACAGAGTGAGTTCCAGGACATCCTGGGCTACACAGGGTAACCAAAAACAAAAAAGCTAAACAGATAAAACAATTGAGGTACAAAAGATGCTGTTTAAAAGGCAGCACTTGGGACTGGAGAGATGGTTCAGTGGTTAAGACCACTTGCTGCTCTTTCAGAGGACTCAGGTTCAATCCCCAGCACATAGCACCCCACATGGTGGCTCAAACTATATGCAGTTCCAGTTCCAGGGGATCTGATCTCCATGGGAACTAGGTGCACACATGGTGCACAGACATACTTGCAGTCAAAGTATTCATACCCATGAAATAATCTTTTATTTAAAGTCAACCTTCATTCCAGTGTTGTGGCACAAAGGAGACAAATAAAATAAAATAAAATAAAGTATCATTTGCAATAATCTAGAAGATGTAATGCTTTTTTATAGGAATGGCTGAAAACTGGTAGTGAGTTATTTGCGACTTAATATGATTGCATGAATATGCTCTACCAGACTTTTCCCTTAGTTTCATAAGACAGACCTGCAGCTTCATAGAACACATAATATAAGGAACAGCATCCACGGCCCCACTGGGGGTGTGGCATGTACTGGCTGTTGGCCTGTGTGTGGGATTGGGGCAAATACTTAAGAGGCTGAAGAATCTAGAAGGTAGACCTCACAGCACAGAGAAAATAGCTCCAAACTAACAATTTGTAAAAAGAGTAAGGATGAAGGATGCTATTTCTGTTCTAACTCCTTAACATACTGAATAAGTACTTCACACTTATGCTTGAACATATTACAGAATTTTAACAAAAAACATATGACTCACATTTTCACAGAAGCTAATCTTAAGAAGCTGAATAGGCTGAACGAGGCAGCACGCTATTTAAATAGACAAAGGCTTAAGCCTACCCTTAACTTCAAGTTGGAGTAAAAGGAAAGCATTTAACCAAAAACACAACTTGGATTTGGGCAAAGAGACTACGACACAGTCTCATCACACTTGTATCATGCGTTTTCTTCCTTAATTCACAAAAATTCTATGAAGGAGCAGATTACAGCTGGAGAAATAAGGTGCTGCAAGCCATACCAAACCGCCCAAATTTCAAAATTAACAATATAAGTCAACCTAATTTTTAAAATGTTTTTTTTAGTACATTGCAGTCTACTCTAAAATATGCTTGAAGTGATCATCTTTGGGGAACAAAAATGTTTCTCTACAAAATGTAATGAAAGAGGAAGGAGAAAAGGAATGGAGAAGGAGAGAAAATATATACCAAAGACCAGGAAAAGGCTGGCATACACTGAGTGTGTAGATTTGACTGGTCATAGCTGAATCAGTTCATTGCACATTAATAGACCAGTTGCAACTGAGTCTCCGAATCTTTGCTTTAAAGAGCTAGCAGCCACTCTCTCCGCTTTTGGCTTTATCTAGTGTCCTATCCAAGGCTGCTTTAATACTCTTTCCTGCTAAGACATAGCAGCACTGTGGGAAAGAAATTCATAAAAGTATTCATTGCAACCAAAATGTCACAGAACCAATGCCCATTTTCAAACTTTACTATCGGTTCCTAAGCATCAGTGCCTTGGGGAAGGGTAGTTTTAAATACAGCTTGCTTTGGCTTTATGCTGGTTTCCAGCTTTTAAATAAAACAATATTCATTACTTAAGAAAAAGTGATGAACATTTAAAATATTTTTCAAATTTAGCTGCAGGCAAGAAAAAAAACCCCTCTTATTCTTACAAACAGCTGTCTGATGAGTTTTTTTTTTTTAAGCAAAGGGGGGTGGAGGGAGTGGGAAAATTACAAATGAAACAAATGTCAAGTATTAAAGGGGTTAATATTTAATTAAAACCAGTTCTATCCACTGTAACAATGACCTGGAGCCAAACAAGGCGGAAGATGTATGACTCATTCTTTCTACCCGTGAATGAGACAGCTGATCTCCTCAGCGTTTCCTCAAGACAAGCAGGCAGAACTGGATTTCTGCCTCCATTCACAAAAACACAGTCCAGCACGAGCCATGTGGCCCAACCGCAATCTCTTGGTGTCACACCCTTCCAGAGAACTAAAGCAAGTAAGCCGAACTTGCAGGGTAAACACACCAGTTTTATTGCTCTGTCACAAATAGACCCATTAAGAAACACATGAAAATAAATGACACATAGAGAGGGGTGGGGGGGATGTACACACGCATACTTCATCCATCATATTTCACAGAGGACCTTGGTCCAAAACCATGGATGTACAGAACTGAGGAGAGAAAGTGGAAAATAACGAAAGAAGGAAGAAAGAAAAAGGAGCAAAGGAGAGGAGAGGAGAGCAGAGAGAGGGGAGGAGGGGGATGGGGAGAAGGAAGGGCCACAGAATGGGGTAGAGGCTACCTGAAGTGACACACAGCGCACAGGCCGAGCGTGTGACAATCCTACATTTGATTCCCAGCAGCAAAATAATACTAGTAATAAAATAAACAGATGGCCTTTTTCGCTTGTCTGTCACTCAAGTTTTGAGTCATAAAAAATGTAACATATTATTGCTGAGGTTTGTAGCATGGGGATCATTCTTTACCTGAAGAAATCTAAATTTTATTTCAAGTAAAACAGGAAAATCAACATTTGCACTGTGGTGTGGTACTCCTTCTAATCCTAAAATGAGACTTCAGTCCATGGAACGAAACAATCATGAGCTCACTAAGCCTAGTTTTATACCACATCCGGTTTTAACATTAAAATGATTGCAAAGTAAAAGCATTAATTAGTGAAGAAATATAAACATATTTAAGTAGAAAGAGGAGGGGACTTCCCTAGACAGAAGGCCTTTAATGCTGGACACAGTCTTTGTATATGCACGAAAAGCAGAAAACAGGAAGGTCTCAAGTCAGCTTCGGTTTCTAACTAAACTGACCTGCAGTGACTTGAAAACTTAAAAGGGAAGCCCAGGGCCAGGCAGCAGCCGTCTGCAGCCAGACTTTTCTCCCTCTACTTCTACAGAGTCCTGGCTCTATCATTATTCTTATTATTTTTAATTACAAAGTTGTGCACAAATCAAAGACATATAGTTGCACTGCAACATGCAAGATATTACTCAGTCTCTGTAACTCAACTGCAAAAGTTCAGCAACATTTCACATGTCGGCACACCAAGAAAACTACACTATGCTCCATCACATCCAATTTTTCTGTTTAAACATAATGTCTCTTCTTTTGTAAGTAGATCATAGCTGAGTTACACTTACATTCTTCCAGTAGATATTTAAAAGTAAGATACATGTGTTCTACCTGCTACCTTTACTCCAAACGAGGTCCCTTTCACATCTTACAGAGCTGTCTGATACAACAAAAAGTGGTTGGTAGCAGCCACTACTCCAGTACACCACACACACACACACACACACACACACACACACACACACACACACGAACAAGAATCATCTCCCACCTAATTCTAAGGATCTCTATGGACTTTCTTAATGCTGAACCCTGTTTTATATAACCATATAAAGTACTGCAGTTATAAAAAGTGCACCAAATAAGAAAAAGAAATATTAGCATATCCAGTGCCAACACATGTTCTATTTTCTTTTTAAAGTAGAGTGCTTGAGCAATCGCCGAGAGTGCCCCAAGAGCACTGTGTATAGCGGAGGTCACTGTAGAGAACAACAGCAGCTAATATTCCCAGTCAGTATTGTCAAAACATAATTTGGACATGAATTTTGTACCAGTAGCAAACTGAGAAAAATGTAGTAACATCTCTATTTCTAGGCCAACATGGCCATTATTTGACAGTTTCATAAAACCAAAAGGCAGTCTCCTTATTGGTAGGAGATAATAATGAAGTTTGGTGTAGAACATTGTTCTTGGTGATAAACTTCTAAGGTCTAGCTGTGGCTGCATCCTGAAATTTGACTTCACTGTCACCGAAAACCTTTTTACCCTAGTGGTGGCCAATCACCATTGGTGACTTTCTCCTCAAGCTCATTCATCACAGAGAGCCTCAAGACACCCAGACCACAACAACACAGGACAGAAGTAGTCAGGTTTCACACGAGATGTATACTGAAATAAATTCTTGTCCTATAAGCTGTACTAGTAGGTAAATGTTGATAGAGTACTTTTAGAAAGATGCAATGCTTTCTTGACTTCATTTCTTACCCTTTTCTATTTCTGTCCCCCCAAATAAGAAGTTTGGGACAGCACTTAACTATATATTAGCTTTCAAAACAAGTTAAGAACAAAAAGTTGCTACAATGCTGATAAAAGTGACATTTGAACTAGTTATTTCAAGGGATCAAATAATTCCAATTGCCTGTCAGTAGAAATCTAATTCAAAGGACTGAGGATCAATAAAGAATTGTCCATATTGATATTCAGTATAAAACTGCTATGGTAACATTTACAATAAAAATAGACTGTTCCTTTCACCTGGTACTGTGGTCACTGAAAACATTAGCTTTAAACTTTTCTTCGAAATGGGATGATTATACATCGTGGCATGTTTGTTATAAGCTTTTAAATTGCAGCATTAGTGCTTGGAAAGTGCTTCTAATGTGAAGTTGCATTCAACAGACATGCTTTACATCTCTGTATGTGGAGAAAGCTGCAGGGAGGAGTGCAATCATGTGTGCTCAGAGGGAACTTTAGCAGACTGAAGACAGGAACTCTATGATTACCCCTCAAGAGTTCTGCCTTATCTAACTCAACTGCCCTTTGGAGATCAAACATATTTCATAATCCACAATAATTTACTCATGACTAATCAACATGCTGTACTTCGTATAATTTATAAAAATTCTTATAGGAAAACATTTAAAATTCCAAGAGGCATCATTTCTATTTAGGGATTTTGAGGCTTTTCTTTTTTTCAAATGTGACTATGATCTGACACTGTGTAGCAAATTTGATTCTCAGGTCTGAAAAGATTTTTAGAGACCTCTTATACTTCCTAGAGGGATTCTAGCTCATAGGAGAAACTTGATAAATTGTCAATGATCTCTTTTTAAAAGATCAAACTGCCTTAAAATACTATAGTCATTTTCTTGACTATGGAGCACTAAGAAAAAGGATAAATTCATAGCTTGCCAGTTTAGCAATCCATTCATTTCTGCTTGTCTATTATAACAGAAATGAACAAAACTAGCAACACATTAAGTAGTCTAATTTTGAGACTCTCTTATTGTTCAAGTCATAAGGTAAGTCAAATTAAAATATATAAGCACAGCACTTATATTTAATTGCTAAGGATGAAAATTAAATTGTAGTCTATTACCATAAAAACTGCCTTATTATTAGATATTTTTAATTAACTTAATAAATTTTGATTACTGCATAACTGGATAAATTAATGTAACTACTTTGGAAATGTTTATATTATTCTAAAGTGCAACGTGTAAATAATAACACACCTGGGTATTCAATAAAAATTTCCAGTTTAATATCTGAATTTCACTAAGCTTATGAATTCTTTTCTAAGTAAAAGCCGGTGTTCCTCCAAATACATTAGTCCTTATCTAGATTTACTTTATGTAATGATGAATCTCAGGGCTGATTTACAGGTAGTGAAGAGATAAGAATATTTCATACTGTTGTAGAAGGCAAACTCAGAAAAATTATTCAACTCTCTTATCTGAGGCATAAGACGCAAATAAAACAAGGGGTAAGTGAAAAGTGAGAGAAAGAAAATGTACTGAAGATGATAAAAGTCTGCCCCAGATACACATTTTAAAATTCTAGAAACAGCTGCTATGCACATTCAAA
Organism: Ondatra zibethicus; assembly: GCA_004026605.1. Taxonomy (NCBI): domain Eukaryota; kingdom Metazoa; phylum Chordata; class Mammalia; order Rodentia; family Cricetidae; genus Ondatra; species Ondatra zibethicus. The sequence goes on along the minus strand of PVIU01010862.1, from coordinate 17,326 downwards.
ATCTGCCAGCCAGGCAACTGACTTGGATTCAGTTTTCAAATCTAAACATCGCAAGAACCAATAAACCTTCCGCAACAATTAAGGTAAGCATGGCAACTTATTTTGGATAAGCAAGTAAATTCTTGAATAAACAAAATTGCATATACCCTTCAACTTGGCAAAACCGACAGATAAAAGTTAATGCAAGAGCCTCTGGACTTTTCATGAAAAAGCTATTTGAATATATGGTTTATGTTGCAATAATAAGTAATCTATTGCAGTAAGTTTCATTTAGCGACAAGAAAAAAGACCCTTCGTTTTTTTAAAAAAACAAAACTTTCACTAATACTTACCATTCATTAACATATAAATGCAACCCACCCTTTCAAAGGATAATTAAGAGCTATTTAACTTAAATGATTTTGAATCATTTAAGATTGTAAAAGCCTTTTGAAGAACTAGAGTTATCAGCAAGACAAAGAAACTTGTTTACATGCTAACAGCAACTTGATCAAGTGCATACAAGACCATAGCTAAAACTAGCTCATCTGTCTACCACAGAGCTGCTACAACAACCCTGGGTTCCACTTGGAGACCCTCCCTTCATTTTTAACCAGAATCAAATTCCCCTCAGAAAGCATATACACATATATACATATATATAGTATATAATATACTAAATATTTAACAAAACATGCTAAATATTTAAATATCAGCAACTTTCTCATTTCACACAAACATACACACCACAATTGTAAAATAACATCTCATAAATATTGCAATTCCAAGAGAAAAAATTAAAATTGTAGATATCAACAAAAAAACCTTTCACCTTAAGCATATCTGAACATATGTCAAGCTTTACTGAAGCTACATCTCATTGTTCCTATAAACAAAGTTGCACAAAATAAAGGATATAATAGGTTGTAGCATAAAGTTTTTTTAAGAAATCCAAAATGCCATTAAATGTCTCCACATTAAATTCTAATAAAAGTGATAAGACATCAAAAGTCAGACTTCAACAACCATTACATGCATCATAACACACAAAACAATTTTAAAATCTTCAACTCCCACTGAAAGATTTCCTTTAAACCCCCCAGATTTCCTAGCTGTGAGATACACACCTAATGTTCTGTGTTGTGAGCAAGGAGGAAAGAAGACCCCTGCACTTAAATCTTGAAGCATCCCGTACTGATGAGCCCAGAGAAACTAATTTCTGCCATCAGAAAGTCCCCCACCAGAACACCAAATAATCAGATGCGCTGCTCAAAAGGAAACAGCAAGCCAGCCGGTTCTGGCTCGAGGTCTCCCGAGGTACAATAATATAAACCTGATCAATTGCAATTAAAATCCGAACAGAGACTTAGAACCTGAAGTCTTGGTGCATTAGCTCTTGCCAAAAGCAGATGTGATTGTGAGCTGGAAGCAATTTCTCCTGGTAATTTGTGATGACACTGGGTAGTGCAGCCCCAGAGTCCCCAAAGACAAGCTCATCAGAGGCTCTAATGTATGCATGACACATGAGGTGGCTCTTTTAGAGCTCAATTAATTGGGTTGAACATTAAGACAGCAAGTTCAGGACTCCCTCCACCCCCTTCTAGAGTTGCTTTTCCCCTTCAAAGCCATTTTTTTTTTCTTTTTGCCTTACCTTCAGCAAGCCATGTTTCTTGTAACTGACTCAGATCTTGAAAGAGTTCTGAAAAGCAAGTCAAAGACACAAACATCAGTCTCAGCCGTCTGCAGTCGTCATTAGCCGAAAATGTTGCTCATGATGCTCGCATCCAGCTTGATTTTAATTTAGAGAGCATTAAGTGAATACAGTATTCACCTCCGAAGTATCTCAATAATCCTGCTTACTTATGACATCAGTTAGGTGACACTTTACGAGACTTCTTTAGACAAATAAGTATCAGTTATCTTCTTTTTCTGTTTTAGCACATAATTAAGAGGTAAGCTCAGAGAGAATGGAAAACACACGTGCATTGAAATTCACCGTGATACTGAACCAAAGATCATACATGGAGAAACCTTTTCTCAGCACATTTAACTCCTGCTAAAATAAGACCAGGGCAAAGAATAGAAAGACAAAAACATTTACATCTTCTAAGTTTAGACACAAAATACCAACAGAACTCGAGTTAACTTCCAAGTTGTAATTTTCAAATACCTCAACACTTAGAGGTGACTTCACAAACAGGCATTTAAAGAAAAACTTCTACATTAGCAGACTTATAAAAGTCAAAGACAGATAGTACCCTCCTTTTGGTTTATTGGCAGTTTCAAACTGTATTCTGGCATGGGGTGTGGGGAGGAGAATGAAAATGTGATGAAGCTGTAGAATTCAGTACACTTAATTTAAATTCAAACTGAACTTTGGTAACTGAGCCTAAGTTTCTTCAGTACATTATGAATGCCGCACAGGTTGAAATAATTCCTAATTTATTGACTTTTAACCAACAGTTTATAGAAGAATCTGCAACCTCATTTACCAAATAATATATAACTACTCATTAAGCCTGAAGTTTGATCTCGTGAACACTTCAAGGCCTATTAACAAGATGTTATGACTTCACAATACAGTCATCAAACTCACTCATAAAATTTCAACAGTAGTATATGGCTTCATTTATATTGTTTAACTTGTAATAAAGTTGAAAGAAAAACGTAAGCAGTGTGAATAACTACTTGCTTTGTCCAAGGGTCTTAGATAGTTTTAAATTGTTAGCTCAGTGTAGGGAATATGTTATATGCCATATGGACAAGAATAAACACGAAATAATGTTTAAAAGAAGCAGGTCACTGTTAGGTGTTAATTTACTTCTTTCATTAGTAAGTGACAAGGCCATAAAATAGTCTCCAAGGCAAAATCTCTATGGGAATGGGTGCATGTAAAGTCTACGTTAAGTTCAGGACTTCCAGCGTTTGTTATTTTTAGATGAGCTTGAGATGGACCCCTTCTTTGGAGGTTAGAGGGTGTCAGGAAGAGGGGTTCAGCTCAGAGTCAAACCTCACCTTCTGAATCATGAGCCAGATCTCTGTTAATGACTTTTCTTTTCCTGACATTTGTTGGTTTCTCGTTACAATTTCTCCCACGCTGACTCTACAAAAGGGAAAGATAAAATCCTTTAAAAGAATGGAAACCTCAGATGTCGCACATTTAAAAAAAACATGCATACATAACAAAAGCCTACTGGATCCTCTCTCTGAGTTGGAAAAACTAAAAGTTCACAGGAGAACTCCAATATGTATTGTCTGACTTTGACAGCGATAGCTCACACTGAGAGTGCAACAGCAAGGGAGAGTGGCTCCCCAGATCCTTACACTCCTGTTTATTCATAGCTCACGTAATCTCAGCAGCGAAACATTAAGCTAAAACACTTAAATGGTTTTTTTTTACTAAATCAACTCTAGATTAAAACACTGATTCCATTCTATCTCAGACAACACCCCCACCCGCAGTAAGAGAAGCCAAAGGAGTGGAAAACTGGAAAAAGCGAGAAAATGAAGGAGAAAAAAAACACCCCCCAAGACACCCCATGTAAATAAAAAGTGTCAGCGTTTGTCTCAACTTCGTTCTTTTCAATGTGGCAGACAAACCCAGCCACAAACTTTGAGTGCAGCTGCAGCTGCCCTCCGTCTCCTGTTCCACTCATGGTGGACACTTTAACCAGAAGGGGTCTTAAAACAAAACTATGCCTTATCCAAATCACTCAGAGGTAAGCTCATTTTGTAGATGGGTCTTCTAGAAGCAGAGTCGCCCTACAGTGGCAACAAAGCAGATAAAGTGTCTCCAGTCCCAACCCCCTGCCCCCTCCCTCTGCATCTCTCGCTCTCCCCACCCCCGTCCGAGCCAACTTTATAAACAGCAACTTTCAAACTGATCACTCACGTTGGTGACCACGTAAGGCACTTGCTGGTCATAAAATCCATCCATTCTGCTGCTCTTCGCAAATATAAGCTCACTGTTTTATATTTTGAGCATTTAACTGGAGATTTCCTCGGGGTCTGAACTTCTATCAACCTAGAGGGGAACAAGATGGCTTTTAGGCTTTAAAAAAATCATGAATGAAGCTCTTGCATTTGCATAGCTAATTACCCTCGACAGTCCCATTCACAAAAAATAACCCTCCCCTATGCCGCCTTCTTCACCTGGATCCAAGAGAGCTAAGAGAGTTCACAATTCATATTTTCGGTCGTATCAAAAATCCTAAGAAGAGGCAGTGTATTTATTTACACTCTGGACGTTCCCCGTTCGCTCAGTGTACCCCAGGCAGCTCTGATTCGCAAACGTGTGCAAAACTAGCAATGGCGATCAACGAGACTTGCTTTTCACCTAACGGGACTAAAGAGAAGGAGACACCTCTTTCATAAGGATAGTTTTTGCAACCCACAACCATGCAATTATCTGGAGAGACATAAAAAGTTGTTGGAAAGACCCACCTGAAGGCCACGCTAGGCGAACGGCTGCAAAAAATTCCCTCCAGATTTAATAAAAACATTAATTATTGCCCAGCACTTCCCCTTGGAAGCCGAAAGCGCCTCTGACAGAGCTCAATTCGGTGGTTTTTCCTCTACTTCTCCTCCAGGGGCCTCCAATCCAAACTGACGGATCGCTGCCTCCCATTGGCTCCACGTCTCTTTCACAAGATCAGATTTCGGGCTGTCAATCAGGCGGCTTTCGGCCCCTTCCCTTGGGTCTCTTGCGCCCCTCTTGCCTACAGGACTGCTCTCTGGGGAGGCACAGAGTCCGTACCCAAGAAAGCCACCAAGGAAAGCTTCCTAACTCCCTGTTTTGGTCAAGACCCGGGGGATACTGAAACCTAGAGCACCGAGTCCACCAGTTCTCATTCCTAGCGTGTTTGATCCATTATTAGGCAGATGTCCTTAAAGCCCGGTGGTGAGGTTCAGGTACAGAGCTACAAAGCCGATGTCCCCAATCCCTCTTTACGTCTGACCCCCGAGCCCACCGCATGCTCCAGGCTCACTCCCCACCAGCTTTCGTCCCAAGCAATTTTCTCATTTTTTCGACACTAACCAACACTCTAGGGCTTATTGGACCTTTTAAAAAATATACACATCCTCAACTCAAACGATCTCCTTTTGTCCGTGGGATTTAAAAATATTGTTAGGAAAGCAAGCAGGAGAAGCTGCTTCTTAGGAGAGGTGGCACCGGGAGGGAGGATCCGGAGTACAGAGAGGAGAAGGCAAGAAAAAGTATAAAATCAGATTCACCCCGAGAGTGCTGAAGGAGCAGAAACCCCCTGCGGGCCACAGAGGGGGTGGGGGAGGATTGGGTGGTTCAGATATCCCCCCCCCAACGCACACACACGCCGTTTCCGGAGCTTTTGTTATGTATACAAAGAGGCGGAGAGTGTCACTTACTGTACTTGAGGATTTCACTTCCTCCACCAAGGAGGAGAGGGAAGAGCGGGGAAAGCTCGGGTTACAGGGACAATGAAGGGACGTTTGGCAGCGAGGACGTCGCCGAAGCTGCCTGCCCAAGGTGCTTAGTTCAGACGTCCCCTTTGTAGCCGCTATCCTACCCGGGATTGGGAAGCTGGGAGGGGTTGGAGGGGACCGGGAGCTTCAAGGTACGGAAGTCACTTGAGACGGACTAGGGCTAGTGACTAAAGGACTTTTCCAGCAGCTGTTTCGCCCGTAGAGCAACGTGCTCATTGCTATTTGAAAGTTTCTTCCCTTAAATGGTGGAGACATTAACATGGGAGCAGCGTGCGCGCCTGGCCCTCCAGACCGCCGAGGAAGAGCGAGGTCTATGACAAAAACACCCTGCATTTCATCCCGAGGGAAGTGTGCTCTTGGAGGGCACACACAATGCTCGCCCGAGACTAGTCAGAGCACCACGCGCATCCCCCTTCGCAGAGAACTGCAGGAGAGCCTGGGCGGGGGCTGCTTTCGCGGCGCCGCAAAGCTGGAGTCGGGGAGCCCTGCAGTGCTTTGTGAGGGTGCACCCAGGACAGGGGACAATAGCGCGGGTACCCAGCCCACCAGCAAACCCGGGACAAGACAGCAACAGTTTCCAAAGCCCTTCTCACAGGCCAGAGCCGGACAGGTATCCAGGGCAACCGGGAGAGGGCGGAGCTTTTCCAAAGGCCCCGTGAGCCTGTTCCTGCAGCCAATGAGGAACCGTAGATTTCTAGTCCATTGTTGTTTATTGCTGACCCCGCAGCGCTCCGCCAGTGGATTGGCTGTTTATGAGCAGGGGGCGTTGCCCGTACCTTCCCCCCCACCCCCATCCACCTTTCAGCTCCATTCACAAAATCCCAATCTCTCTGGGTCACGTGGTTGGGGGCGTGTAGGGAGAAGAAAAAAAAGACACAACAAAGACCGAAGTTCCTAAAACCACAGAAGTTTATATTCGTCACTACCTCCCCTATACACCCTTGGTTACAAATGTTAGTAGATGAGGGAAAGTACCTTTTATCTGAGAGCAGGGGTGGAGAGTGAGGAACGAAGTCCAGGACCGCTCACAGAGAATGATAATTTCAGGGTGCCCTGCCTCGGAGAAAATCCTGCCAAAGAACAGAGACCCGAGAGAAGGGAGAGAGCTTAGAAAGGACTAGTAACTTTTGCTTGCTCTTCAGCAAGAAGCTATTTAAAAGTGTCAGCTGTCTCTATAGAAAGGAGAAAGTTATCTTCTGAAGTTCTCTTGTTAACCCAGTGTCGTTTTCTCTCCAGGTTCTTTCACAGCAAGTTTTCACTGGCTGACCATTTTAGTTCCAGTTTCCAAAGTCCATCAACCTTCCAAGGCCTCCTCTTCTCTGAGGATGGTCCATCGTGCTGCTGGGCTCCGCATTTCTGCTTTACAGCCCTGAATCTCACAGTAGTTGAAACGGATTTTCTTATATGACTCATCAACCATTCTCTCTACAGCTCTTCTAAACAGCCTAAACTGCTGAACTAAGTGTGGGCTTTTTGTGACCAGACAGCTATCTGAACCAGAATCCCTTCTCTCTTCGGCTTTCTCTTTCTCTGGTTTCATCGACAATGACACATTTTCTCTCTTGATTGTTCTGCTCCTGGTTATTCATGAAATACTAGCATCTAGCCTGGAACCTAGCTCTGGTCTACCCTTGTCACTGAGAAAAAGGACAATAGATCCCGTAGCAGAAGGTAACAGAAGGGTTGAGGATTTAATTTTCAGTAGTGTTACGGAGACGGAAGTGGCTGCAGATGCAGCTGTGCGCATGGGAAGAGTGCTCTGGAGTCGCACAGGGTTTCCACCACTTTTGGAGACTGTCTTTTTAAATCAGTTTAGTACATTTCAGTCCTTCGTGAACGGAAAGTTTCATTTTGGCAAGATTTCAAACATAGAATGGCAGTGCAGAGGCCAAGAGGCTTTGACATTTATTTACTTGTATTTTGAAATCCCATTTGGGTTTTGAAATAAGAGCTCTTGAAGGAACATGCTCCCTCCCCACCCCTGCTTTTTTTTCTGAAAGTTTTTTTTAAACTTGTATATAAAGCTATCTAAAGCTTTATAGTTCCTTTGCTGCTATTTTGTGAGTAAAATAATATACATTAGTGGCTTTTCCTGCAGTTGACTTTATGACATTGAGAATGCATGTTAAGTAATTTAATTTCTAAAAGTTGTCCAGAAAAATACAAACTAGTGTGTTCCAACTTTTAAAAATGTTTAATACAATAGGCAGGGTGCCCATGCCTGTACTCCTGGCACTGGGGAGGCAGAGACAAGAGAATGACTGCAGGTTTGAAGCTACTCTTGTCTATGAAGCAAGTTCCAGTTAAGGATACAGAAAGACACATATCCCCACTCTGAGGGGGAAAAAAACAGTAATAAAAATTAAATTATTAGCACAATTAAAATTTTAAAATATTCTCAAAAATTGTATGATTAAGAAAACTAACAATTTTTGTAATTTGTTTTACTAAAATACTATATAACTGAACTGATGATGAACTAATTTCCCCCCTCCAAATAATCATGATAAGATATACCATTATCCAGGATTATGAGAAATGTATAAATAACTCAAGGGGAAATATGGTGTCTCGCCTGCGCGCTGAAAGATAGCTGATAACCTCATGCGGATGTCCTCTACAAGGGAAGCAGGACGTTGAGATGACGGTTAAGATTTTCAAAGAAAAGACAGAGTAGGTGACATTCTCATCCCTACCAGTGACACTGCCACTATCATCTAGAGGAAGTCTGTTTGCCATGAAGTCGAAAAGTGGTTCCTAATGCCCAGAAAGTGGATGGTAGACTGAAGTCATTCACACACACTGCAGTTTGGAAGTTAAGTACCCTGTGTTCAAGGTCAGTGAATTCAAGGTAGAGGGTGGTGTATAACATTATCTCCTGGTCCATGACATGGAAACTTCCTCCTAAACCCAAAGTTAGAGCCAATAATCCTGACCTGAAAAATCCCACAACAGCCACAAAAGTATTTATTAGAAGAAAAGCTCTAGATTCAATCCAATCCCACCAATAAAGCAACAGGTTTAATGAATTACACTGCTTCAGAATTCAATTGTGATTACGTACCTCTTTTCTTTTTTTTCTTTTCTTTCCTTTTTTTTTTTCCTAACTATGTGATTTTCCTGATTCTCAAATGAAATCACATAAGAAATGCCCTAAGAATTCAGGTTCCTAGATGTGTTCAGTCTTGGGCACTGTGGGCTGAAGCCTGGGCTATTTCTACAAGAGTGCAAGGAAAAGCTCTCAGTGTGGGCCAGTCAGACACATTTTACTTGGCCTATGCATTGACCTTCACAGACAAAACTTAAAATTCAAATTATGTCCAACAATCTACACCAGCATGCCCGCAAAAAATAAAAGACCAGTAACACTGGATCATGAATTTAAAAAAAAAAAGGAATAGAAAAGAAAGGAAAAGACATGACTGACTCTAGGTGTAGTGGAGGAGAAAGTTTATTATACATATGTGGGGAAACACAGCTAGAGGCAAGGACATCTGGTTTAGTCTAGAGTGGACAAGAGCAGACCTATCTGGTCCCTGTGAGGAGAAGGGGAGGGAAATGGAGACAGGAAAGAGGGGACCAAGTCCAGCAACAAGGAGGCCAAAGGTACAAAAAGGGATGGGTAGCCAAAATGTCTGGATTATATAGAGAAGAGCCTTTGGGAAGGGCAGTCTAGCCCCTGGGCTGGAGAGTTCAGGGTAGAGGGTGGGATATGACAGCCACTCAGTAACAGTTAGGGACTGAGGGATGCTAGAAGAACCTGGAGGCCAGGTTTCTTTGAAAGTTAACAGGTGAGAATTCCTAACTCTGTTGTATTGCAAAGGAAAATTGTGGAACAGTCCTTTACACTGCACAAATATATATGAATATATATCACTGAGATTGATTTAAGACAGAAGTTGACTGGCCAATAGCTGGACAGAATAAGGTAAGACAGGAAAGTCAAACTGAGAAAACTGGCTAGAAGGGTAGAGTCTCCAGAGTGTCAATCAGACACAGAAGAAACAAGATGGACATGCCATACTGAGAAGAGACACCAAGCTACCTCTAAGCAAAGCATATATAAGAAATATGTGCTAATTTAACATGTAAGCTACCTAGTAACAAGCCTGAACTATCACCTGAGCATTTATAATTAATATTGGGTCTCCCTGTCAGTTAATTGGAAGTGACATGTGGGACAAAAACTTCCACCTACAGAAAATAACTTGTTTGGGGGCAGAAACTACTAACAGGCAGTGATATTTAAAGGAGCTAACATTCCCTGGGAAGGAACATGGGCTCTCGGTTTTGCCCTTCTGCACTTTTGTAATTTCTGTTTGTCTTGTTTCCTTTGCCTCTCATACCTTCATACTGACTTCGATGTGTTGCTGTAGAATAATTTTCTTGTACATTGAAAAGAATTGTTTTAATAAAACACTGATTGGCCAGTAGCCAGGTAGGAGATATATATCTATCTATATATCTATATCTATATCTATATCTATATCTATATCTATATCCATATCTATCTATATCTATATCACATATATATATATATGGGGCAACCAAACTAAGGATGATGGGAAGGAGAAGGGAGGAGTCAGGAGTCACCAATCAGATACAGAGGGAGCAGGAGATGAATTGCCATGCTAATAAAGGTACCGTCATTTGGCAAAGCACAAATAGAAATATGGGTTAATTTAGGTGCAAAAGTTAGCTGGTAATAAGCTTGAGCTATTGGCTGAGCATTTACAAAAATTATTAAGCCTCTGAGTCAATTACGTGGGAAGTGGCTGCCAGACATTTGGGACTTGGTGATAGGGACAGGAAATGTCCCATTACAATGTGCCACCTGTGATTTTAGCTGTGTGTGTGCATGTCTATGTTTTCAAGTATCTTTGTGACTTATTTCTGAAAGAAGTAACAAAGAAAACAAACCAGGGAACACAATCTATGGTACCAAATATTTCATTTTTTGCTTGTTTTAAAAGAAGACAGTGTGAGTAAAGGCAGATGTTTCTGTGTACGGGACACATTTTCTAAAACATTTTTTCTAGATCTTGTTCTGAACACCACAAAGGCATTGGAGAGATCTGCACTCTCTTCTATGAGCTCTGTGTTCTGTGTTAATGTTTGTCACCATCTATCCAATGATAAATTCCTTAGAACTCAAGCATTTACCTGGATTGTCCTATTGTGAGTAAAAGCTCAGGAGTCAGATATTTATGTAAACCTGATAAATCAAGAAAGCAATGGAGGAGAGACTAGCTGAGCCTCTCCCACAAAGTAGCACATCTTTTGACTTAAATTTTGAAGTCAAGATAATTTTAAACATATAGGTTAGTTGACTCTAGCAGTTTTCATAATCCAGTGTCTCTTTGCAGCCAAAAAATTCAAAGACAACACAATAGCATACAGAATCTAGATTCTCTGTGTATTTGCCATCTTTACATGGCTTGCTGTGAGACAATGGTCTGTACCCTGTCACTTATATTTTAAATAAATGCTGATTGGCCAGTAGCCAGACAGGAAGTATAGGTCAGACAACCATGCAGGAAGTAGAGGCTGGGAATGAAAACAGGAGAATTCTGGGAAGAGGAAAGCTTGGTCTGTAGTTGTGACCCAATCTCAGAGGAAGCAAGATGTGACTGCCTCACCAAAAAAGGTACCAAGCCACTTGGCTAACTCAGACAAGAATTATGGGCTAATGTAAGTTATAAGAATTAGTTAATAAGAAGCCTGAGCTAATGGGCCAATCAGTTCATAACTAATGTAGACCTCTGTGTGATTTCTTTGGGGCTCAACAGCTGTGGGACCTGGTGGGACAGAAAACCTCAGTCAACAATGGCTTTTTTTATTTTATATTACTTTATTCACTTTTTAAGGACTTTATTATTTTAAAACTTTATTTTTTAATCTAAGACTGTATATACTCTTCCTTTGCTCTCTCCCAAGCCTATGTATATGTTTAAATACACTGTACCCATTTAGAGATCTTTCCTGTCTAAATCTGTCTTTACTGGATATCTGTATTGTTTTTTGAATGCATAAGAGAAATCTTAAACTGCTATGTCCTTCTTCCTGAAAATGACCTTAGCTTGAGTCAAGTTGAAAAAAAAAAGGGGGGACACACAGTCCAAGCCTTGTGTGGGTGATTGTGTTTTGAAAGCACACAAGATAAGAAAGCACAAAAAACAGAACTGTCCATTAGAGAACTAAGAGGGGCCAAATATCTGCACAGAAAATTGCCTAAGATAAAAGTTTGTTTTTGCAGGCATGAGGATACTTGCCTGTCATCTAGCTAATCAGGAGTCTTTGATGGGCGGGTCTCCTGAAGCCAGGAGTTCCAGACCTGTTGACATAGACAGATAACTGTGTCAAGAAAAACAATGCTGTCCTTGATTTTCACAGCACAGTAGATTTCAAATGGTCCCAACATTAAGGGATGTATACATGCGTGTGTGTATTATAGCTATATGAGTTAATGGCTGTGTAGTTTGATGTAACAATCATTTCACAGTGTACATATATATCAAAACTTTTCATTTCATCTGATTTAGCAGACCTGTAATCCTGGCTACTTGGGAACTGAGGCAGGAAGATCACAATTTCAAGGCTGGGCAACTTAGTAAGACTGATTCAAAATAAGAAGTTGAGCCAGACATGCATGGTGGTGTACTGTTGTGTGAAGTTTTACACTGTCAGCTGTTGGGGGGGCACCACCCAGCTCCCAAATAACTCTCACATGGAGAAGGCTTGTTCTTAGTTAGGAATGCTTAGCCTTAGCTTGGCTTGTTTCTTGCCAGCTTTTCTTAAATTATCCTGACTACTTTTTGCCTCCGGGCTTTTATCTTTTTCTTCTGTGTACCTTATTGATAAATAAAGGAACTGCTTTGGGCCCATAGCAGAGCTATAGGGGAAGAGAGCTAGGTGGGGAAAACTAAATGGAATTCTGGGAGAAAGGGTAGAGTCAGAGAGAAGCCATGTAGCCCCTGTCAGAGACAGGCACTGAGAACTTTACCTGGTAAGCCACAGTCACATGGTGATACACAGATTAATGGACTTAAATTAAGATGTAAGAGTTAGTCAATAAGAAGCTAGAGCTAGTGGGCCAAGCAATGATTTAAATAATATAGTTTCTGTGTGATTATTTCGGGACTAAGCAGCCAGGAACCAACAAGTGGCGTCCTTACTACACCTTGTTTCTTTCTTATTTCTTGGCTGGATGGATGGCTGGCCTCTAGCGTCCTCCTCTCCTTGTTCCCTCTCTCCCCCTCCTCCTCCTTCAGATTTCTCCTATTTATAGCCTTTGCCTGCCAGCCCTGCCTATCCTTGTTCATGCCTTGCTGTTGGCTATTCAGCTCTTTATTAGGACCAACAGGTGTTTTAGATAGGCAAAGAATCACAGCTTCACAGAGCTGAACAAATGAAGCATAAACAAAAATCACACACTTTAACATTCCCCAACAGTGTACACCTTTAATCTGAGCACTAGTGAGGCAGAGGCAGGTGGATCTCCAAGTTCAAAGTCACCCTGATCTACAAAGTTAGTTACAGGACAATTAGGGCTATACAGATAAACCTTGTCTCAAATAATGATAATAACAATAATAATAAATGAATAAAATATTGAAAATAATAAAGAAGAAGGGAGAGGAGGAAGAGGAGGAGGGAGAGGCTGGGAATATGCCTCAATGGGAAACACTTGCCTAATATTTATTAAGTCCAAGTTTCAACCATAATATTGAAAGCAAAATTCATGGATGCATCTTTTGTATTCTTTAATCTCATGTCAACAAAGTTGGGAAATAAAATCTTGCTCTAATAATTATAAAATGATGATTTAGAAGTGATACAGAGCTTATTGTATTTCTCAAAATGCACAGGTTTATCTCCTTTTCTTTTTTGGCACAGAAACATGCATTCTCTCGAATTTCTAGAGATGTGATGTTCATATGTGTAACAACAAATGTCTGGAGTAGATGATTCACAATCCAGCTGCACTAGGGCCTCTTTTGATTTCTTACTTATTAAATAAAAGGCTTGTGATAGATGTTCTTGAACCCCCATTAAAGCAGTTCCTTCGTTCCTTGATTTTTTTTAATCTTTGTGGCACTTGGGGGTATATTTTTTGCATTTTTAAATTTTTCCTAAGATAAAACAAATTATCTTTTTTTCATTTAACATACAAACCCCAGTTCCCACATTCTTCTCTCCTTCCATTCCCTCTACCCTCCCCCATCCACTCCTCAGAGAGGGTAAGGCCCATTGCTTTGGGGAAGGATCAAGGCCCTCTTTATTATATCTAGGCTGAGCAAGGTATCCATCCAAAAAGAATGGATTCCAAAGAGCCAGTACAAGCAGTAGGGATAAATCCTCATGCCCCTGCCAGTCGCCCCACAGTCTGCCCCAACCATACACTGTCACCCACATTCAGAGGGTCAGCAATAGAGGAGAGGAAGCCTGAACTGGCCTTGTCTTGTAGTCAGATTGATGAATATCTTAAATGTCACCATAAAACCTTCATCCAGCAACTGATGGAAACAGAGGCAGAGACCTGCAGCGGAGCACTGACTGGACTGAGCTCCCAAAGTCCAGTTGAAGAGTGGGAGGTGTGAGATTATGAGCAAAGAGGTCAAGACCATGATCAGGACACCCACTGAAACAGTTTACCTGTGCTAATGGGAGCTCACCAACTCCACCCAGACAAGGAAGGAACCAGCATAGGATCAAATCAGTTACAAGATTTTTATATTCCTTGTAAATAGCTTTGCTAAGCATGCCAGTATGGAGGAAATGAAATACACACACACACCACACCTACACCAGAGTAATGGAAAGACAGCATTTACAAATCATTGGCAGAAAGGAAGTCTAGCTCCAGTACAGGTCAGATTACTTCTCTCCAAGAGTCAAATTGCAGATTTGCAAGTTGCACCTAGAGATTATTTTCCAAAATTTCTGCAAGGATGGAAAAAAAAAACCAATAAACTGAACTGCCTAGCAGAAGAGGAGTTTCAGACAAGTTGCCATCCATGTACATGTAGAGAGTTTTCTAACAGTCAATGGTGATCTCTTCTTTGGCAAGTCTTCCTTGAGATTGGCCCATACAGTCTTATGGAAGGTTTGCAGTCCTATTCTCGACACAAGAAGCAGCCTGCCTTCCTGTCACTCTGAAAACAAAGCTTTGGCCCCCATTCATTCAGGGGCCAATTCTTGATCCCTAAGGGAGATGAAAGATTGTCTACTGTTCAGAGGATTGACACTTCAGAGTCTTCTCCATCTCTCTGGTGGCTAGCTGACTTGGTGCCTGTCACAACACATCAATTCTCTTGCAGTTAAGATCTCCTTCCTAAGTTCAAAAGTCTGACACAACAGAAGGCTTGGCTGCAAGAAAGTAAAACAAAATAGTGGTCTAAACCCAAGTAGTTTCTAAAAGGGGGCAAAGAGTGGCCTTGTGTCCATCACTTCCTTAAATCCTAGAAAGTCTCCCCTGAATAAGGGTCACCAGTGATATTTAAGTCAGCGTCTTGATATTTGAAGAACAATGTGTCTTTGAACTTTGTAATAGTGATTTTACTTCTTTGTGATCTTCCCGAATTCCCTTTTATATTTAAAATGTTCCTTTTGTCCCGAGTTTCTTCTCAAGTTTAAAAATAGCCGTTTGACTACAGGCATTTCATGTGAGCACATCAAAGGGATGCCGCAAATCTTCCTTGTATCTGTGTGACACACTCTAAATAAAGCTCAGGGCTTTGTTCTTGGTTCACTTTTAGATTGCAGACTGCAATTATGCCTTGTAGCCATGGTGTCAAATAATATCAATGTTCCATGGTTTATCATATGCATCTGGGAGTGACATAGTCTACATAGAAAGATGCTGTTTATGAATGAAGCCTTATCTTCCTGAGGGAAGATTTACATGTGATACTTCTGGCACCATTTGGGATCATAAAGAAAGGCAATATTATCAGAATAGTCTTCCAGAAGGAATCCCATTGCTTCAGGTATTTACATTCCAAGTTATAACGTGGATATTATGCTTTGAGTTTGCACACATTATTAGCCACTCGTACTGATATATTAGCTCTATCTTACTCTCCCTTTCCCTTCACCTCCCCTTCCCTTCCTTCCACTCCTATTTTCCTCCTTCCTCACTCCTTCCCCCTCCCTCTCCCTGCCTGTTTTTTCCACTCTATTTTTTTAAATTCATTTTATTTTTTAAAAAAGATTTTTATGGTGTAGCCCAGCTGACACTGAGTTCCCTATGTAGTAGAGGTTGGTCATGAACTCCTGATCCTACTACCTCTACCTCCTGAGTGTTGAGATTATAGCCATGTACCACCATACTCTGTATGGTTCTTAAAAATAACTTGTATTATTAGTTACAATTGAGGAAAAAGTCATGGCATTTATTAAACAGCTATAAATGGTTCTTTCCTAATGTAATGTGGGATATTTGTTATATGATTCAATCTCACAAAAGGAAGAGGCATCATTCACCCAGTTTGTTATCAGCATCATCAATGGCATAATTACTCTTTTAGCAGATGGGTTCATACTCAGCAATATTTTGTCCATTTTATGTAAGCTTTGTGTACCTGATCACTGGTTGAAAATACTCTAAATTATTGATTTTCAAATTATCTCCACTGGAAAGGCAAATGTTAATAATTATCTACTCTTGAGTCAGGTTAGTGTGAAGTTTAGAAACTCAAGTCAGTCTACACTCATTATTAGCACATTACTTTGACTAAAGAATCCTGAAGCACCCTCTCTGACATATATTATTATAGCATATGTCATCAGACAGGACCCTAAAGTAAGAACAGAGACATAAACCAGAAAAATACCTCTCAGAGGAGCTACCAGGATATCTGCCCTGTTTCCCTGTTAAGGAAAAGACAATGGACTTAAAAGATGATGGCTCGCTTGTGCTGAGGTTCCATGTCTCTTACCAAACCACGTGTTGTTTATTTCTAAGACGTGATTTCATGAGGTATAAAGATCACCAAAGCACCTCTCCAGCAATGAGTCTCCTGTGTCCCCATTGGAAAGTGACCAGTCTGCTGTCAGTGACCCACTCATTTGTTTATTTTCCTTCCCTGCTCCTAAAAGTTGTCTATAGGATTCAACTCACTGATGTCCTTTTCCACACAGAAGACTTGGACGTTACTGGGTTTGTGAATTGTAAATAAAAAGCTAATTAAATCATTCATATGTAAATTGGTGAAGTTTTTTCCATTAACATTTGTGCCAGTTTGAAACAAAATCCCCCTATAGGGAGTGACACTATTGGGAGGTATGGCTTTGTTGGAGTAGGTATAGCCTTGCTGAAATAAGTGTGACACTGTGGACTGGGCTTTGAGGTCTTCTATGCTCAAGCTACTCCCAGTGGCACAGTTTACTTCCTGTTGCCTTTGAATCAAGATGTAGAAATCTCAGCTCCTTCTCCAGAACCGTGTCTGCCTACATGCCATCAGGTTCTGCCATGATGATAATGGACTGAACCTCTAAACCTGTAAGGAACCTCAATTAAAAGTTTTTCTTAATAAGAGTTAGCATGGTCATGGTGTCTCTTCACAACAATATAAACTCTAATTAAGGCAATACTCCTAACACAGACATTCTGTCACACATTAATCTATGTAGGTCTCTAGAGACCTTAGCATGTTCAAGGCAAGGTAAAATCTGTTTCTCTTTTCTTCAAACCCTGTTTCTCTTAAACTGAATTAAATCATTAGACTTTTGGGTTGCCATCATCTGGGGCTAAAAACTTGTCCAGTCAGCTCACTCATGGTAATTGACAAATCTCAATTTCTTATTGACTGTTGGTTATATAATTTCAGCTTTATTTTTTTTTGCTTGTTTGTAACTTGATATGCTGATTTTCTGAACACGT